>JAODAL010010941.1:0-102417 GCA_025379985.1 Phyllomedusa bahiana | reverse complement strand
GAAAAAAAAAAAATACAAAGAAACAACGATCAAAAAACGACGGAAGAGAGGGGGGCGCAAACATCATAAAAGACAAACCCCACATGCAGATGAGACAGAGGGACAACAAGTAACAAACAATAATACCATAGCAGTACATAATATATCTACTATTGTCCTTACAGATGATGAGAGAGAAGTTCTATCTATGGGTCTTAATTTTGCAGTTAAGGAGAATTTCAATCTGGTATCTACCATTAGGGATGTCAATAAGTTTGTCCGCAACATCACGGTAAAGAAACACTTTTGGCAGGCAGACACCACTCAAGTTATTCATTTGAGTGATAAAAGTGTACCAAATTTATATCAAGGCTTAAGCTTGCAGGAACAAACTTCTTTACTCATTTTACAAGAACTAGACTCCTCAGAACACACAGGCCATGATACGCCTATTTGTCAAGCAGAAGAACTTGCCATCCCCAATCCTGACTTTTATCCTGTACAGTCCAGAACTAAGTCAATGGACACTTTCCAACATCTCATTGAAAAAGATCTAAGACTCTTAGAAAGTCAGTTAAACAGGGAGAGCATGTTGAACTTAGCTGCCAAGCATAGAACAGCGCTTAGACATCTCATGACATTAAAAGATCTTGAAATCAGAATGGCAGACAAGGGAGGTATGGTGGTTGTCATGGACCGTGTAAAATATCTAGAATCCATGTTAAGTATGTTATCTGATACCTTCACATATAAGCATTTACAACAGGATCCCACCAATAAATTCAACAAAGAGGCAATACAGTTAGTAGAACAAGGGTTACACTTGGGAACTCTAAGTAGAAAGCAGGTAGATTATATTATTAATCATCATCCAGTTATCCCAGTCCTATATGGGGTTCCCAAGATTCATAAAAATCTCATTAACCCTCCTATGAGGCCCATTGTGTCGGGTATTCACTCTCTATCCGAAAGGTTATGCCAGTGGGTTGACGTTCTATTGCAACCACTGGTTAAGAGAGTTCCAGGTTATTTACTGGACACCAAGGCAGTGTTAAACGAGGTAGAAAACATCACATGGCTAGATTCTTATAGCTGGATTACAAGCGACGTAGAAGCCTTATATACTAGTATTCCACATGCAGTAGCTATGGAGGCTTTAAAACATCATTTGAATAAATATAGCAACTATTCACAAGATCTACAAATATACATATTAGATGTGGTCAGGTTCCTTATGTCGCATAACTACTTCATGTTCAACCAAAAATTCTACCTACAAATGTCAGGTGTTTCGATGGGGGCCAGGTACTCTCCATCTCTGGCAAATCTGGTCATGTCGTGGTGGGAGGAGCAATATGTGTTCAGCTCAGACAATCCTTTTCTCTATAGTATCAGGTGGTATGGCAGATACATCGATGACCTCCTAATAATATGGGGGGGCGATGTGTCTGCCATACCCCTGTACATGTCGTATCTCAATAACAATCCGTTTAACCTTGCTTTCACCTATGTGTCTGATAAACACGTTGCTAGGTTTTTGGATTTGACTTTAACAGGTAAGCCAGGTGAAAATGTCATTACAAAAACTTACAGAAAAGAAAGTGTAGGGAACACACCAAAGCCACAAAAAAGGCTATTCCCACAGGGGAATTCATAAGAGCAAAACGCAATTGCAGCAAAGAAATAGACTTCAATAAAGAGGCGAACAATATACAGAGAAGACTGAGACATAGGGGTTACCCACAGACTTTATTAAATCAAGCCCAAAGTAAAGTACAGGTAAAACATAGGGAAGACTTATTGCAGAATCGAATGCCACAAACTACAGTAACGAAAAATACACCTGTATTGGTCCTGGATTATACAAAGCAGTTTTCCAGGATCAAAGACATTATATTTAAATATCTCCCAGTCCTCAGTGAAGACCCCATTTTGGAGACAATATTAGCAGGAGGCTGTAAGGTAGTACCAAGAAAAGCAAAGACATTAGGCAATATGTTAACGTCTAGTTACAAAACATCATCCAACAATAAAAACACAACTTGGCTTAATTGCAAGGGTTTCTTTAAGTGTGGCCTCAGGCAATGCCGTACTTGCCTCTTTTCCAGCCCATGCAAAGAGTTCCAGGATAAAACAGGAAAACTTGTTTTTCCTATAAAACAATTCACGAATTGCAATACACAGTTTGTGGTATACCAAGCTTGGTGTACTACATGCAATGTTCAATACATAGGTAGTACTAAGAGAAAATTTAAAACAAGAATCCTGGAACATATTAATGACATCTCCTCAGTGGCAGACAGAAATAAGTCTGGACTGTCCAAACATTTTACTCAGGTGCACAATTCAGATACTAGCTCCCTCAGGGTTAAAATTATAGAAAAATTATCCAAACCCGTTAGGGGAGGGGATCATGTACAACTGTTACGAAATAGGGAGGCACATTGGATTGTTGTCCTCAATACAACCACCCCGGAAGGTTTAAATATAAAAAGAGAACAATTGTGTTATTACTAAAATGCTACCAGTATATATGATGAGCACAAAATGTTATTACTACTATTTTTAACAGAACACGAACGGATTTACTTACCTGTCACACATTGTTTCAGGTGCCATTCTCAGTGGAGTAACGACATGGAGTGCGCATGCGCTATTCCAATGCCAGCACTAGCTGGCTAATACGCATCGCGCAAGTGCGGAACTACGTCGTGGTAGTTCCGGCAGGTAGTACTCGGCACACGCACAGCGACACGAGTCCTGGGGTAAGTTTGTTTACTCCCCTCCATTTCGATTTCCGCTGTCAAAATTGTATCCAATCACAGGCACCGCTACATTATTAAAAATGTGTATTTAAAGAACGGTCAGTAACATGCCAATAATCACTATGACTAAGGGCGCGACGTACTAAGCCCGAAACGCGTCAGAGTGTGTTTTTCCACATGGCTCTGCATCACCACTCCATGCCATCTGACCAGTGCCTATGTAAGTCATTTTTTGGATTTTAACATTTTGATACAATAAATTTTGTCTGATTTTATTGTTGGGTCGTGCTGGATTTTTCATCCTTTGAAGCATTTATTACTGCGAGCTTGAAGCAGTTGTCCGTGCACTATATCACGCAGGAAGGAGCTGGCTATACACTTTTTGCCGACAGTCAGTCTGACGCCTAAGGCATTGGTGTGTGGAAATCCTGGCCGATCCACGCCTGATTCGTTCCACATTTCCCGTGGACAAGCGGGTTCTCCTTGGGGTAACGATGGCCCTGCCTCACTGAACACCCGCTCTGATGCCACACTACTGGCCGGGCAGGATAGCTTCTCCACTGCAAACTCGGCAAGTTGCGGCCACACATCCAGTTTGGCTGCCCAGTAGCCCAGCGGATCTTCTAACTGGGGTGGCAGAGTGCTGTCAAATTAGGCCACCACCTGTTGGTTCAGGGACTGCTCCAGGTCCTGCTGCTGCTGCTGGCGACTGCCCTCCTCACTAGGTGGGTGAAGGAAGCTGCTCATCAGTGACTCCAGACTTAGGTTGCTGCTGATGGAGCTGGTACTGCTCCTACCCCCCACCTTCCCTCAGCAGCGTCGGCAGTAGTACGTGAGCGCTGAAGGACCCTCCAGTCAGACCTGTCAGAGGAGGGAGACGATGCCGCACATAGGCAGCGGCCAACTGACTATGGAAGATTTCCCTATAGTATTTAAGTTTGTCTCCCTCTCAGCAGCTGGGAAAAAGGCTCCCATTTAGGATCGGTAGCAATGGTCCAATAGGGTGGAGAGCCAGAAGTCATCCCTCTGCCGGATGTTGACTATTCGGCTGTTACTAGCCAGGCAAATCAGCATGCTGCGGGCCATCTGCACAAGTGACTCCGAGGGGCTCCCTGCCTTCATCTCCACTGTATACTGCCACGGTGCTTGCGGGTCATCTGCTTCGTCTTCCTCATCTCCATCTACCTCCTCCAGCTGCTCCTGCTCCTCCTCTCTTGTCACCTGGGTAGAAAATCCACTCATTTCACCAGACAATGCTTCTGCTCCAATGTCCTCCTCCTCCTCCTCCATTTCAGTCCCCACCGGACTCATGTGGCCACGAGATGTAGTCGCCACGTCTCCAGTCCCCTGCCCAGACAGATTTTTCAGCATCTGTTCCAGGACATGAAGCAGTGGAATGATGTTATTCATCCCATAGTCCTGGCGACTGACAAATAACGTGGCCTCCTCGAACGGCCTCAACAAACGGCAGGTGTCACGCATGAGCTGCCACTGGCTGACATCAAAGTTACACAGGGGAGTACTCCTGTCCGCCCTGGGTCATCAAAAAATCTTTAATGGCCTTTCTCTGTTCATACAGTCGGTCCAACATGTGCAGGCTGGAATTCCAATGGGTGGAAACATCGCATATCAGAGTGTGTTGGTGGAGGCCGTTCTGCCACTGCAACTCGAGGAGGGTGTTCCTGGCTTTGTTGGAATGGATGAAGTGCATGCCCAGTTTCCTGGCCATTTTCAGAATTTTCTGAAGATCAGTGGAAGATTTCAGGAACCTTTTTACAACCAGATTGAACACATGCGCCATGCAGGGCGCATGGACCATCCCTCCTCGGTGCAGCACGGACACCATGTTACTCCTATTGTCCGTCACCATGGTTCCAATTTGCAGTTGGCGCGGAGAAAGCCACACATCGATTTCTTGCTGCAGGACGCGGAGCAGTTCCTCCCTCTGTGAGACTTCGTTCGCGCGAGGCTAGCCAGGTGTAGAACTGCGTGACACCAGCAGTGCCTACACATGTGGTTATGATGGAGCAGTACTTGTGGAGGCTGAAGATGCTGGTGGTGGTGAGGAGAGGAGGAAGGCGCGAACCATTGGTGCAGGAGCCGCAGTTTGACAACGTGGAGAGAGAGCGGCGTCTCCTCTCCAAGTTGTAGGTATGTGCCAGGCAGAAGCACATTCACCCAATGGGCTGTAAAGGACATGTACTGGCCCTGACCGTAGTTACAGTGTCAAGTTGATAATTTAGAGAAAGAAGGAAAAAAAAACATTAAATCAGTTCTATCATCATATCTTTAACATTGAGTTAGTATTTAAGTTCTAATTGCTTTCTGTCTGCCGTTATTTCAGATATCTTCAAACAGCTCTCTTGAGACGATGCGTCCTGAAGTTAACTAGCAAAGAAAATTCAAGGCCTTCCTCCTCCCCCCAGAATGATAGAGAGAGTTGGGAATGTGTCCTTATCAGCTAATGCTTCATACGTACAGCAAAATTAATAACTGTCCTCTTAGCGACCACCATTTAACCAATCATTATTTAGTGATAAAATAGTCATGTGATTAAAAAGTTCCTATTGAAATGTAATTTACGTAATTAAATGGCAGATTTCATGTCCCAGCCAAGCGTTTTGGTTCATACTTCTTCGAGCTCCGGCTGCCGGCATCAAATAATAATAATATAATTCCGGAGAGGCATTAATTGGATAGGAGTGGAACAAAGATAATACCACATCTGATTTAATCATCTTGACCAGTGGTGCCGTGCTTCCTCAAACCCCCGAGGACGACTCATCCGGAGGGGGCCTGACCATACCATCGACTGAACGGCTCCCTGGAGGCCCGAATCACTTGGGGCCTGATCAACCCCACAGAAAAAGGTAATAGCAGATTTTTGTCCTGTGACATATTGCTTTCTTTTTTCGGACATTCTAGTGAAAGTCTTTTGGTGGTTGTCGCCTCCCTTAGGAGACCTGTGTAAGCATTCAGGTGTGCCTCTAGCATGTGCTCTGGTACATGTATGCATATCATATGCGTATACCTTTAAATGCTACCAATTTATATCCTCTCTTGTTGCTCTGTAAAGTATACGTGACTGATCTTGTAATTCCTTTTTCGGTATCATATTTCAGTGTAGATTAGGACTGGCTCCTGATGGAAAAAAAAAATGAGATATCAGAGATAAGCGACCCGGTACAGTAGGAAACCGAAAGCCTGTCATAAGTTATATACATTTATATACAGTTACATTTATTACAGATTAGTTAAAAACAGAGATCTGATTCTGAAGAAATGGCCAATTCCCCAAAGCCGCATTTTTTAGACAGTGATCTGAAAAAAGGGTTTAAAAAGAGTAGCCAAAAAGCCTTTAAGACAAAATTTGGTTTCTGATACCCTGTTAATAAAAGGGAAAGATTTGGGTTTCGATTAGTGTTATTAAGAGGTTTAAAACAATGAATTTGGTTTTACCTGTAAAATAAAGGGGTATTTAATATCAAGTCATAAATTGTATCTTTCACACTGAAATTCTGCAGGTGTATAACCTTGGCTTCGATTCAAAGCATCTGTTAGGGGGGGTAGCTGCTGCACATTTTCTCCCCTCGCTGTATGGCGTAATGAAAAATTATAGCGCTCAGTTAAAAGGTGCAGTCGAGTAGTTTGATCGAAGAGAAAAATAGGAAAAATATATATATGAGACTTGAAAGAAAAAAGATATTACGCTCTGTGTAAGAGCATAAATCATGAGATAAGTAGCATGGAGACAAGCACTGAAAGAAAATAACGATGTCTTGGCAAAGCATAGTTACATTGAAACTGAATGTAAAAATAATAAGGATTTGAGAAAATGCATATGTATAAAGAGTGAGCTGCCGCCATTCCAAGATGGCGACTTTCAATGTTGGTAGACTGACGTAATCAAATTCCATTAACACTGAAAGTTGCGTAGATTGTGGGAGGGAACGTACAACACTGTTCACACCTTGTATTACCTCAACTCCTCCCCCTTTCCGGTATTCTTCCCTCAGCTCCCGTGCCAGAACCCCCATTATTTTCTGTAGCCATTTTTATGAAGTCCAAACATTCTCTGTACCCGGAAAGGAAAAACCCCAAACCCCGCCCTTTGCATTTCCTGTGGCCATATTGTAGTCCTAAGCAATCCAAAGAACCGGAAGTTCCGGGTTGAAAGTTGAAACAGCGGCCATCTTGATACACCTAACATTCCGACTCCTATCTCTCCTCCGTGCAATACACTTGTTACTACTAATGTAAACATTGATATGCAACAGTCGTGTGATAACGTCTTTGCCAGCACACCTGCAACATCACAACCAGCCCCGCAACCACTATACCCTTTGCTCACGACTTCTAGGACACCCTCCTCCTCCGTAGCCGCTATTCTGACTTTCAATGCTAATGGAGAGGAAGACGGGGAGGAGGACAAGTTGCCATTAGCTACAGGATGCCAGGACTCACATCTGCAACCCAAATTAAAGGACTCCAGTATTTTTCCTATTGCTCACAGCACTCACACTGCTGCTCTAGGAGAGGACACATTACTCAGAACACCCATTGACTTCCCTGGGGATACTGCCCACAGGTCCTATCATCAAACTCCACGACAACACGTCACCGTTGGACAAACTACTTGTAACCCTAAGGGTGAATATCTGGACCCTAAAAGTGAATACAAATCACCTGACGTTTGTACGTTCATTACCTCAATTTGGGACACAAACACCACTCTTACCTTCATTATGGGGGACATTGTATTTCAGGATACTACGGCAGTTGTCAATCCTGCAAATGGCAATCTCCGGCATCGTGGTGGCATAGCGGCACAAATTGTTCAATACGGTGGTAGAGAGATACAGCAAGCCTGTGATGACTTCAGTTCACGTTCTGGTGGTGTGCCTTTTCCTGTGTCCACTGTACTCGTCACTCGAGCAGGAAGATTAAACTGTGATTACATTATCCATGCTATTGGACCCGTATATAATAACGTATCCCATAACAATTGTGTTCAGCTGCTGAAACAAACTATACATAACGTACTTGAAGTGGCCCAAGCGAACAAGTTCCAATCGCTGTCCATACCGCTCATTTCTTCTGGCATCTTTGCGTTCCCACCAAAGACATGTGTACAGGCATACTCATCCGCTTATTGAGCAAAAAACCATTCCTCAAGTATGTGAAAATACGGATAGTGGTACTTCAAAACGCTATGGCAAAATGTCTGAAGACTACATGGCTCACCCTTACATCAAACCACTAACTCGCCCAGGACAACACATTCACACCTTGCTCAGAGTATAGTATTCAGTTCCGTTGCAACAACTACACCCACATTCCCTCACACCAGAACCAGACTCATTCACTGGATTACCCCCCACTTCGGCTGACAACCCACATCACCTCCTCATCCACTGGATTCTTTTACTTGCGTGTTTTACCTTATCAATCCAATCTGCGCCAGCAAACTCCAATACCCCAGGATCACCATATTTACTTGCCTTTTACATCCGAACAAGTAATAATCTACTGGACCCAATGCAGACCTGGAAAAAAAACCCTATGGCATTTTACTGTGGGCATCAGCCCAGATACAGGAGAGACCATATTCTGCCCCCTTAGAAAGATCTATACCATGCTGCAGCATCAAGGCTGGGGATTCTTTTGGCTAATATCAAATCAGCCCTTCAGAAAGACACTTGTTGTGGGTACATCAGTACTTATTACTCATCTGGTAGGGAAGAGTTCTGCCGTCGTCTTCATTGTTGGGCCAAGGAATGCTTGGCTGTATCCTCTGTGAATATCTTCATTTCTACTCAGAATCCTTACTGAATCCGTGGAGAAATTTTTATCACCGGATGTATGCCTTATTCCAGGCCATGGATTTGACTATGAACACTAAAGCTCACAAAATCTTTTTCAATGGTGTTTGTTAGAGGTATACTTTTAAATCTACTTGGGACTTTGACAATCTATTCCAAACAGAATATGCAGAGTTAATCCAGAAGTCAACCTTCTTCCTCCATTGCTAGGCACAGGGACTGATTCATCCCAACAATTGAAGATAGTTTCTACAGCGTCTCTATTTCAATGAGCTCCATAGGGCTCTATAGTCGCCAGACACAATACTCTACATCAACCAATGGCAAGTTTTCCCTGGTTATCAAAACCTACAGACTCTCAATCGACGGGGATGAGAACGGTTCGCAGGAAATTTGCAGAAAACACACCCTGGCAGACAAGGCCGATCCGAAACACTTGTTTTACTGCAACCGATCCAGACATTCATGAGGCAGCAGTGCCGCGCTAAAGCTCGTGACGACAAGAGAAATCTTGCTACCAATGGACTGCAAACTACCAAAATCCCTCCTCAAGCATATAATCTATTTCAACCTCGCGTATCAAGTTCTTTGAATCTTCAAACAGTCAAAATGAAAACCATACACACACAACGCTGACCCTCAGTCCTACATCTATAATCCCAATAATTGGACCTCAATTTACCAATCTTTACCATAATTCAAGTACCAACAAGCATGTCCTCACAAGATGAATCTTATCACGGCTTTCCAACTCAAGACCCCTCCTATCGTCCTCAGACAATGGACTCCGGCAAAAAATATGTCTACTGTTTTACTCAATGCTTCAGAGAACACCCTGTTAGTCAATCTGAACCGTATTGGACGTCAATCTTCATATTAATGGCACCAAACTTCTTACCTCTTAAACACAGGCTGCTGGCCAGATCGGTTTCTGAAAACTTCTGGCACTACACCGGAAGCCATACTTTCTCCCTGATTACATTTCATGCATTGAGTGGATGGATGACCAAACACAGACTGCTTAACTACCCTGTGTCAATCGGACATCATGGACTACTGTACTTGTATAAACTAACATTATGCTCTCATACTTACCAACTAATCTGCTTGAAGCTGATACTTCTAAAAACGATGAATGCTACTATTCAGATATAATTGCTTATGAATGTATTTGGACTTACTATACTCCAATTACACATGGATGCTCTACAAGCTGTCTGCGCTTCACATGTTTATCCACATCATGCAATACCTCCTGAAGTTTTGTCTAAAGGGTCCTGAATGAGTGTTGGCATCCTTTCCAGGTCTCACCTGTACCATGTCTTCTTGATTGAGGGTGCTTCCCCGCTCGCTTGCCTCAATATCTCTTTAGGACATGATTCAGAAAAATCTCTGGAGTCACAATTCAGAACATTCCTGGATAATGGGATACTCATCCCAATGCATTTCTCCTGCAAACACTCGGTTCCCTGTTCACAAGAAAAGTTATCCCTGGGAACCTCCAAAATACAATTTGGTTCAGAACTCGGAGAAGTCTTGCTGTGCATGGATTATGAGAAACTGTGGTCCCTCAATGCTCATGTTATCCTCAGCCAAGACCTTCTTCAGCTGCCAACTTCAACAGTCTATGGTTTCTGCAATTATCTTTCTCCTCAGTGTCCACTACACAAGGATGTTCAATAACCTTTTGCTTTACACTATCATCCCACCGGAAACGAGGATGCTTCAAAGGGCACAGAAATCACCCAACCGTTTGGACTCAACCTTGCAGGACATGTATCAATATTCTCTTGTGTGAACCTGATTTTCCATCTTGTCAATCAAGCTCTTGAGGTCTTCTTCAACATTTGGAATCATCAACTGCAAAGTCTCACAGTCAAGCTCCAATGGTGTTCTAAGAAAGTTGTTAATTCCTCGGACATAATGATATCACAGGGTACTAAACACTTTACCGATGATCGGGAAAAACTGTGATGCTCATTTCTTCACCGAACAATCTAAAACAACTACGAGGATTTCTAGGGCATCATCACTTACTGTCGTCAAATGATATTCATTTCCTCAAGTCTTAATGCAAGTTTTAACTTTTCTTTCAAGACATTATTTACACCAATGAAACTCTCACTTGAAGCAAAGAGTGTTTTCAAAGCCTGAAAAAAACTTATATACAAGCGCCAGACTCTGGGAATCTCGGACTACTCAAGCTTTCACCTCTTCTCCCTATTTTGAAGGACTTTGGCCAAGCTTCCGAATCCTTGACACAAAAACATGGAGAGCGGTTGAGACCTCTTGGATACTATTCTTGAAAGTTAGTACTCAGTTGCTCGGGGACTGTCCCTACTTGCCTCAGAAAGCTATCATTGATGCTCAATGTTGTTCTTGAAAAATCTGAAGACATAAATTTGGCCTCTGGCAAAGTTTTGTTCTCCATTCATGATCTACAAGGGATCCTGAAAGCAGTCGCAGAAACCTCATCTCAGTAAACAGCACCATTCTCCATATACAATGCCCATTACTGATGCCTGAAAAGTCACTTGAAGAGATGTACTACTCTTCAACCCAGCCAACTCTGCTTCCCTCTCTCAAGGGGGGAGATGAAGATTCATGGTCTACCACTGATGAAGACCGGACCTGCCGCGGATGAAACCTCTTCATGACTGTCTTGAAATCAAACGAGGCTTAAACCTCCCTTCTTCCTATATCTCTTAACATCAAGTTTTTTTTTTGGAGAGCCCAGACGATGTCTTCTTAACAGATGGATCCACGATATGCGGTGATCAAGGACGATTCCTACAGGATTTGCTGGTTTACCTTGCAAGAAACCGTGAATGTGAAGACTGCATCTTTACCTCGAGAATGCCAGCCCAAGAAGGTGAACTCTGGCGTAACGAAGATTGTAAGCTCGCGTAAGAGAAGACCATGAACATATACACCGACTCAGCCCTACGACTTTGGCCTGAAGTGGGCCACTTGCAAGTTTCCCAGACAGATAGTGGGAACGCCCTTCAAGAAGCAATTCAGTTTCTGGTGCAAGGCTCTCAATGCCAGCTCAAGTGGCCAGTTTGAAAAAACTAAAAGCCCCTGGAAGAATAGAGACAGTGGAGAGTAGAAGGCACCTACAGAGCAGACTTGGCTGCCGATAAGGCCACAAGCCTCTTTCCCGAGATTCGAAGAGGTAAGCAGGAGTGACTGTATATGTGATGATCAGGAGCAGAGAAAAGAAAAGGAATGAGAATGTGAGGAAGCAAAAAAGGAGAATGTGAGAAGAAAGAAGGATAAGGTGAGAAGAAGGAAATAAGAAGGTTAGAAGAAGAAAGAAGGAAAGAAGAAAGTGAGGAGAAGAATAAAGAAAGAAAGAAAGAAAGAAAGAAAGAAAGAAGAAGGTGAGAATAAAGAAGATGGAAAGAATAGAGAGGACCAAGAAGATAAGAACAAGGACAAGATGCATTGAATCCAGGTTGTTTAATACCTGTTGAGTCATTCTCAACACAACTTGAACAAGCCCAAAGAAAGGAAAGTGGGAGGGATTGGCGAGCAGAGATACACCAAGATGGATTCTGGAGGAAAGACAATAGACTTTGTTTACCAAGGGCATTTATATCCAGCTGTTAGTACAAGGGCTCATGATACTACCCACAGATGAACTAGCCAGATGATTTCTTCAATCCACTAGATATTACCTAGCACCCAGAATCTTCATTTCTTCACGGAAAAGTGCTATGCTTGAAGTTGTGAAAAGATGCAAAAATGTAACCCAGGAGGACTGATGCAACACCAAGAGAGGCAGTTGGCTAAACACTATTCCTCTCCAGTGGATTCCAGGTAATGAACACATCGAATTACTCCAAGTGTGAAAATACATGTATGTCTAGTGGTGGCTGGATATGTTGCTCAGGATGGCCTGAAAGCCTACCTAGTTACAACATGGACTAGCCAGAACCACTGTTGAAGAAAACTATTGGACTGAGTTGATATGCAGATTTGGGATCCCATGAGGTTATTTGGGAATCTGATCAGACCTGCCTTCACTGCAGAAGAGTAACAAGTGAGACATTGGAAAATAGCTAGAGCTGACTCGGCCTGCACAACTCTACCATCCGGAATTCAGCAGGAAATGCGGAAAGAATGAACGCCACTCTGAAGAACAAAAAATTCTGGAAAGCTAGCAAATGAAACACATCGCTTCACTGCCCGTAAACACTAACTAATCTACACGCTATTCATGTCAGGAATACCCCAGACAGCCCACTGGTCTCATCCTCAGGGATTGTATTCTCTAGGCCCACTCAGATTAGGGAGGTTTTCCACACATAGCGTTGAGTGCAGGGAACGATAGCCTTGTAAAATTATTTTATAAATCTTGTAATGAATTGAAAACTAATCCATGCACATAGTGTTCTCTTCCATTCCAGACTCAGATTAGATCAAAGCTTCTCATGTTGGACTTTGTGTGGGGTGCAGAAACACGTCAGAGATTTCTCTGGAGCCCCAGATTTGACCATACCAAGTACTCCTGATGTCCCCTACTCCTCAATGATCTTGAAGGATGACCCACCTGGGTGCAGCTTTACGCTGCAAAGAAAGTGGACTGCGACCAATAAAGTCATATGAACTTTTCTCTTATCCTTTCATATGTTTGTCTAGTTGGATGTGTGAAAAAATGAAAGGGGACAACCAAGGGGGGTGCCTGATGAATTCAAAGCTAGAGATCAGGTCATAGCAGGGTTTGAATCACACTTTACACCCCAGATAAAATCGCAACAAAAGTATGGAACTCGGGTAAATTACATCTATTGTAATCAACAGAGTGGTTTGATAATTACAACCAAGATGCCTTACAAGCTAGCAGAACAAGTAGGGCCACCTCAATTCATGGCAATTCTCCAAAATAGGAATGACTGTGGACATGGTCTTAGCAGAGAAGGGAGGAGGATTGCAGGATGTTCCATGAATTGTGTTGTACCAGTACCTAACCAACAATACAGGACCAAACGGGTAGGTGAGCATAGCATTAAAAAATTGGTGATCTTTCTCAGTGAGATGAAAAGGAAACTCAGGAATTAAGGACCCATAGGCATCAGTATTTTTCCTGGATGAGTGAGCAGATGGCAGAGTTGGTTAGCCCCAAGCAGGATTAGTATTGGGTGTTGTAGTGTTCTTAGGTCCCGATACTGGTAGTGATGCTTGTGGTCATTTCCTTGCATCAAGAAATGTTGTCTAAAGGAGTAGATCAGGTGTGGGTCCTATGCTCGCTTACTTGGAGAGAGGATGGTTCACCATGCATGGAAGAGAATTCCATACCAGTGTTCCCCAATGAGAACAAATAGTTCACACGGGGAGAGATACGAATTGACCAACAGGCCATAAAATCTCACCAACACAAGGGGGGATTGTGAGAGCAAGGTGTGAGGCTTTTTCAGAGGTGAACATTCTTTGTTTCCTAGACCCTAGATACTTCTGTCAGCTCTTATCCCTCCTGCCTTAGGACAGGTCTTACGCGTTTTAGTAGCCAGCGACTGTCGGGGCAGGGGATAGCTTCGATTACTCTTGATCAAACACCCCTCAGGCAGGACCCAACATTAGACAGTTTATAAAAGGGTCATAGGGACCGTGAGGGGACGCCTCTCCCCTTCTTTACCTTGTGACAGGGAAGGAAGCGGAATCGAAACAGATTTGAATGTTTTTAGGGGGGGGACTGTTTTCAAGTTGATGATTTAGAGGAAAAAAGGAAAAAAAAACATTAAATCAGTTCTATCTCATATCTTTAACAATTGACGTTAGTATTGAGTTCTAATTTGCTTTCTGTCTGCCGTTTGTACAGATTTTCTTCAACACAGCTTTCATTGTGACGGATGCAGTGCCTGATGCTAACAGCAAAGATTTTCAAGGACTTCCTCCTCCCCCCAGATGATACAGAGTGTTTTGAAATGTGTCATATCAGCTAATGCTTCATACGACATGCAAATCTCTAACTAGTCTCTTAGCAACCACAATTAACCAATCATGTCGTGATAAAATAGTCATGTGATTAAAAGTTCTCTTTGGAATGTATTTTAATGTGATGAAAACATTCAGATTTCATGTAACGAAACCGGAAGGTGATCGGTCATGTTTCTCGGGCTCTGGCTGCCAGGCAGCAATAATATATATAATTGGAGGAGGTATTTAATTGGATAAGGAGTGGAACAAAGATAGATTCCACACCTGATTTAATCATCTTGACAATGGTACAAAAATCTGTTGTTTATGTTCTAAGGACCAATTCTAGGTCCCAGATGTTGTTATTGTTATTACTGTTTGTAGGTGCTCTGTTCTCCGGGCTCGCTCCTAAAGATTTGAACGGGCTGGTGGAGGCCCATGGCTCCCTGAAATCGAAACGCATGCAGACAGGTAGGCGTGCCTCATCGCTCGCTGGGACGGTGGGGACGCTATTAATTGAAGGTATTTATATCTACCAAGGGCGGGTGAGTGGGGTGGTAACATGGAACAGGTACATTCTCGATGGATGTGGTACCACTTCATTTGTGGGGACCAATTAAATTGATCACGTGGAACGTGGCGGACCTCAATAACTCCTATTAAAAGGAAGAAGGTGAGCGTTCATTTGAAAAGATTTAAACCCGATATAATCTTCTTGCAAGAAACCCATTGGAAAAAAGATAATGTTGTGGGATTGCGTTGTCCTTGGTAAGAATCGTGCCACACTGCCAAACTATTTTCCAAATCGAGAGGGGTGGCTATCCTATTTCGCAAAGTTTTGGATTATTTGGTAGAAGAGGAAGTGAAGGATGACAGAGGCAGGTTTATTTTGCTAAGGATAATGTTACAGGGCACCTCATACTGTATACACTTGTGAACATATATGCACCTAACTTGTCTAATACCAATTTGTTTGCAAAATTAAATTCTCTCCTGTCCTCAAGAGCCGATTCAAACGTAATTTTAGGTGGTGACTTTAATGCAACCCAGTGTCCTCTCTTGGATAGGTCAACCTCGAATCAGTCATTATCCCCAGCTGCCAAGGATATTTTGCACTTAGCAGAAGATAATACACTCTGTGACCCTTGGCGGACTCAAAACGCAGGAGCAAAGGAGTTTATATATTCTACTCCCCGGTGCACAAAAGTTTTACTAGAATAGACTATTTCCTTATTTCTTTGAAACTATGGGAGTTGATCTCGGATGCCACGATTCATACCATGCATACCATTCATACCATGCAGACCATGCACCAGTTAGGCTGCTGATCTCACATCCAACTCCACAACCCAAAAGTAGATTTTGGCGATTCCCAGGTTACTTGATGCAGTCTGAGGATTTCAAACTCTTTTTAGAAACTCAGTGGGCCAATTATGTGGATGATAACCTGGCACAAATGGAGGATGTTCCCTTTATCTGGGTTGCTGCAAAAGCGGTTATGAGGGGACATATTTTAAATTATGTTGCGAGAAAGAGAAGGGAAGTGCAAGCTAAATTTGAAAAGCTACATGCTATCCTATTGTCAGCACAGAGAGAACTGGCAACTACCCCTTCGGCCACCACGGAATATATTTATAAGGAAGCTAGGGCGGTTCTAGACTCCTTTGTGCAAAGCCAAGCTAATTGACTGGTTAAAATCAATCAGAATAAATATTTTAGAGTAGCCAATCAAGCTGGCCAGATGCTAGCACATTTGGTTAGGGCTCAACGCAGTCGCAAACCGGTGGTGGCCCTGAGGGACCCAGTCTCTGCTGTGCAACACACAACGTCAGAGGAGATAACTAGATTATTTGTCGAGTTTTTTTGAGGATCTTTACAGAGCACCGCCAACTGAAATGGAGAAGATAGAGTCTTTCTTAGCCACTGGATCCCTCCCGGGCCTAAACGTAGAACAACAATCCTTTTTGGAGGGACCGATTACGGAGGAGGAGGTGAGAGGGGGCCAAGCACCTGCCTAACAAAAAATCCCCCGGGGCCCAGTCTACGGAAATAAAACTAAAAAAACCCTATCAGGCACGGTAAAGCCAAACTGACAAATTTAAAAGCTTTTTATTGGTTTTTGTGTTGAGCGTTTACTTTGGTTTTGACACGGGCGAAAAGTCGATAGTCGGCCACTATCGATAAGGTTTTTATAGGAGCAGTCGATATGAGCGATGCCATTAAGTCTGTGGGAGAGCAACAAACCTTCATTTTTACACCCAAAAGGGCTGGGAAGCTGGAATTTTAACAGCCCAAAAAGTCAAAGGATCCCCTTTTCATCTTAGGCAAAAACATTTGGCTATAAAAAGAAACAGAAAAAAAAGTCACACACCATTCACAAACCCTGTTTGTCCCAGCCTGACCCTTAAATGCTCACCCAAAAATTTAAAAAAGTGCAGAAGGGCAGTATTATTTGAACCATCATTTTATTGAACGGCCCTTTGAATTCCTGCCCGGGGAAGCAGTTTGCCCCTAAAAAACTGCATGACCCACGATTAAAAAAGTGCCGGAAGAAAGTAGTCTTTTAAAACCCCACCATTTTAGTTAAATGGACATTGACAAACCCCTGCCCTGGACCGCGCTGACCTTAAACGTCGACCCACAGTTTAAAAAAGTCCCGGGAAAAAAGGGCTTTAAACCACCATTTTTTTGAACTGGCATTGACTTTACCTGTCCTGCACCGCAGTAGACCATTAAATTGTCTGACCCCAGATTAAAAATGCCGGGAAAAGGAGTCTTAAACCCCCATTTTGTTGAACTGGAAAAATAAATTTTATTTTTGTTGTAGAGAAATAAATTTTTTAAAACCTGTTGCCCCCCAAGTTTAAAAAAGTGCGGGAAATAGGGTCTTTAACCACCATTTTAGTTGAATGGAATTGACTAGAACTGTCCACCGCAGTATGCCCAAAAAACCTGTCTGCCCCCAATTAAAAGTGCCGGAAAAAGAAGTCTTTAAAACCCCCATTTATTTGAATGGACATTGTTAGAACTGTCCTGTACCGCAGCTGACCAAAAAAACTGTCTGCCCCCCAGATTAAAAAAGTGGGGAAATAGGAGTCTTTCAACCCCCTTTAGTTGAACTGGCTAACTGCCCCTTCCTGGGCCACAGTAGACCTTTAAAAACCTGTCTGACCCCCCAGTTTAAAAAAGTCCCGGAAAAAGGAGTCTTTAAAACCCCCCATTTTTTTTAAAAGGGCATTGACTTTACCTGTCCTGTGCCAAGCTGACCCAGGGCCGGATTTTTCAGTGGGTGGGTGAGAGCCGGCTGGCGTCTGTCTCTTTAAACGCGGTTTTAAAATTGTGTGACGCAGAAAACAAAAACTGTCATGCTAAAGAGGTGCGGAAGGGAAGTGTGGAACTCCTCCCTTCCTCTTCCCGTAAGACCGGTTAGCGCTTGCCCCTCCGTTGAGTGGGGACCAATTGAGCTTACATGGAAATACGGGTGGTTAAGCCCCTGTTCCCCCAGGGCCCCTTTTTTTTGGCATTTTTTTTTTTTTACTCAACGGCTGGGGGAAATTTTTCTCTGTATTTGTTCTCTGTTGTGTTATAATCCATTCTTTTTAAACCCCTACATTGGTCAAGTTTTCCGGGTACCCCCCTTGTACAATTAAGGGGGAAATTTTTTTACCAGTATTTTGTACTGCAAGTTTTTTGTAGTTTAATTCTGAAAAAAATTTTTTTTAAAAATGGATGGAACCCCACATGTTTTTGTTTTCTTTTTTTAATTGTTTAATGGGTTGTTCAATACGGGGATTGATAGCTATGTTAAAGATCTTGCAAAAAAAAGTCATTTTGCAAATTTTCCCATTAACAGTGCCCTACTTTTCCCTGTTTCTGACGCCCATCCCCCTTGGCCCCCTTTTGACAATTGTGAAGAACAAATGTCTGTGGAAACACTTTTTTTTTAAATGGGCCCTGTAGTAAGCTCATTTAAAAGCAAATGCCCCCAAAAATTAAAAAGCATGACCCTTGAGCCACTTTGGACAATTGTGAAGAAAATGTCTGTTAAAAAAACTTTTTTTTTAAATAAAAACCTGTTGTAAAACTGCATTTCAAAGCAAAACCCCCAAAAAAAATTCAAAGCATGACCTTGACCCCACTTTGGACAATTGTAAAGAACGTTGTTAGAAACAACATTTTTTTTATAATAGCCTGTGTATTTGCTGCATTTCAAAAGAAAATGACCAAAAATTATAAAAATGATTCTCAGCCCTGAAAAATTGTGGGGGGAGAAAATGCCATTAAAAGCCAATTTTCTTTTCCAAAGGAAATGTTATTTGTATCTCACGTAATGCCCCAAAAATTATAAATATGATTCTCGCCATTTTTAAAAAATTGTGGGGGAAAATGCCATTAAAACCCACTTTCTTTCCAAAGGACCAAAATTTTTGCTGTATTCACGCAACTGCCCTAAAAAACCCATTGACAATGGGGAAAAAATTTTAAGTAAAGTGAAAAAAATGGAATCGGTGTTGTCAAAAAACCTTTGCTGCTTTTACATTTCCCCTACAGCAAACCGCAAAAGAATTTTGGGGGAAAAAGAGATAAAAATTGCAGTAAAAGAAATATCTTTTTAAAAAACTTTTTTTCAGAAACCATTTCTGTTTGAAGAGGAATGTGAAGTAGAGGGAAAAACTAATCGGGACCTCGGAAATTTTTGGGGGGGCCAAAAACATCATCGAGATCCTCCCTGATTCATTTTGATGAAAGCAAAGACCCAAATTTTTTGGGGAAAAGCCGGATGCGTTTGTCTGTAATGACTCCCCCCAGCTGTACTGAAGGTCCGTCAGATATGACGCTGGTGTGGGCAGGGACAACCCCTTATGGGTGCCGAGCCAGCTGGGGCCATTCGTCCATTTTGGATCCCCAGAAGTCATTGGGTCCGGAACACATACAAAAACAGGGTGTTGAGGGCAGTAGTCGTGCACATGATCAAAGCTGATTCTTGGGGTTTTGGTGTGTGCCCTGCATTGCATGCGTTGGTGAGGTGGTAAACCCAAAGATTGGGCCCGAGGCACCCATTAGGGTTTGCCACCTTGCCTGCTGCTGCCGTACGCATTGCCCCTACGCTGTCAAGCGCTGAGTTTGTTCCCCCTGAAATTTGGGGGGAAAGTGAAGCAGACGAAAAAGATGTACCATTGTCAATCAAAGGTCTCCATTTCCTGCATTTTCTCCTATTTGGGTGGGTGGAAGGAAAGGTGAGTTTTTGTTTTGTACCGGGGGCCGGAGGGTGGCATCCAGTAAAAATGTTTTTCATTTTGATGGCCTTAATGCGAGGTCAGTTGGAGGAAAGGGCATCCCAAGAATCTTGGAGAGATGGAGCCTTGATTTCCCAAGCCCTGGGTTGAGGGGCACTAGCAAACTGATCTTCCTCATCTTCCTCCTCCGCCCCAAATTTGCGCCAAAATCTTTCCCAAGGCAGGGACGTCGGTAAATCGGGTGTCTGGAAAACCCCCTCTCCCTCTCCTCCTCCTCCACTGCCCCCCGGCACAGCTTCAACACAGCCCTGAAAATTTCCTGAGATATGCACCCGAGGTGATGCGCCCCCCTTGACTAGCCCTTGGACCCCGAACCATGCCCAATGAAAACCATGAAATTGTGAAAAATGTCGGGCCTGTGGATTTGACGGAGGAAAGGTGTGTCCGATCTGTGTCCCTCTCCTCCCCGTCCCCTTGCGGGGAACTGTTGTTTCAGAGTGTCCAACGATCTTTCCAAACTAAGATCACCACAATGTCATGCTTACAAGGGCATTGTCCACATGACCATTTTGGTGGCTTTCAAACTGGCAAGGGGGCAGACTCTTTCCCTGCCTCACTTTTTGGGGGCTCACACCCCGAGGTCGCCCCGTCTTTCAGCCCATGTGTCACTTCGTATGCGTAATGGATTGCGCTGCCCACAATCGGGGTGGAGATGTGGAGGGGGGAATTCCCCGGTTTGCCCGTCAACAATGAGACGGTTTACGGGGAGGGGAGCGACGCTGAAGCGCCAGGGGGGACGAAGCAGGGTGCGAAAAGGGGGAATGCGAACTTAGATTCAAGCCTTCTCAGCAGGAATCCCCAGACCCCCGGTACTCTTTGAAATTTCTGGGCGAAAAGGTTCATGACTTGCCCGGAAGGGATGTGCTCCAGCCCACCCGGGATTTAAAGGGGGGCCAGCAATTTTCCCCGTTAAACGCACCCAAATTCCGGGGACAAGGTTTTGGCACCCCCCAGCGCTCGGTTTTTCAGGGAGCGTCCCCGGGCCCCGATGTGTGTGGATGGTCTCCAAGACAGATTAATTTTCAACCGGCCTGGTTTTTTTGGGCACATGATGCACCCGGGACCCCTGGGGGAAAGAACCCCCCAATCCCTGCGGGTTTTGAAGAGCGTTTGCGCCGAGCCTGAAAGGGGACCGCAAAACCCCCGGGGACACTACCCAGTCACCCATGAGCTGACAGAGATATAGCGGGCCTTGGGTGTGCTTATGTTTCCCTGTGTCGGGGTAGATGGGCTTTTGGCCAAGATGGCAAGGCTTGAAATTTTTAGATGACCCCGTGGCTGGAGGGCCAGGGACGGCTTTTTCTGGCAAAGAAAGCTGGGTCGGATTGTATTTGGGGGGAGGCAAGGGCCCTACGTGGGCCCTCTGTGTCCCCCAGACGGAAAAGGCAAAAAATTTTCCCAAGGGCCAAAAGCCTGGCAAGCTGACATTCACTTTTGGCTTTTGGGATGGTTTTGGGTTAAAGTGTTTCTTCGCTCCCAAACCTGGGAAGAAGAAGGCTGCTTTTTAAATGGGGCTGTACGGCAAAGGTCCGTCAACTGGGAAGGAGAAGGGGTAGGAAAGGGTCTCTTTTGGTGGTGCTGGTGGTACTCGGGCGCGGTGGAGGCGAAGCGGGGGTGATCCCGATCATGACTCTGAGGACATGGGGGCAAAACTGAGGACGCTTGGTGGTGGCAGGGGAGGTGGAACAGAGGGTGTGGGGCAAAATGGGTTGGAGGCCCGGGGGGTCGGGCGGGCCTTTTTTGGCCAAATGTTGCCCAAATTTCAAAATATGCATTGCTGCTGGACTAGACATGTTGGTGGTGGTTAACCACCCAAGGTTTTGCCCCCTTTCTTATGTGGGGTTCGGCAAAGGGAGCATATGAATCGCTGGGGAATCAGAGGCTTGGTCAAAGAAGGCCCAGGCTTGAGAGGTCCTGGACCTTTTGACCGGCGTAAGGAGGGCGGGGTTTGGTGACCGTGGCTGGGTGGGAAACATACGCGGGCTTCTGCGACGCCCTCTCCCTTTTTGAGTTTGGAACCCGTACTGACACTACCCATCGTCTTCCCTCGTCCCCGGTGAAGCCTCGCAAGCAAATTCTGCTGAAAAGAACACGTTGAATCCGCAAGTATCACTCATATCACCAGGTGGTTCATGTCCTGACATTCTGCATCCCGGAGTGGGGTACAAACAAGAGGGACTGCAAGGCGTTGCCGGGTTCCCCCGGGGTTTTTTTTGAATTGACCGGGTTCCTTTCTCCTCCTCTGATGGCCTCACTAAATGGGGTCAGAGTAGAAAATTTTCCCCTTTTTTCCTCTGATCTTTTTTAAAAATTCTTCTGACCTTCCAACCGCATTTTTCTCAAAGAGGTCTTCAAAAAGGGATTTTCCACAGTTTGGGGGGTACCGAGTTGAAATTTGGGGCTTGCTTTTGTTGGCAGTTGGTGTGCGATGACGACATTTTTTTGGGGGGGACGGGGGGACGAGGGGGTAAAATGCTGGGTGCAGGTTGATTAACCCCTGAAGGACGATTGGCGCGCTGTTCTTAAATGGGTTACAGGGCCGACCCAGGATGACAGGTGACGGTCCCGAAAATGTGATCCCGCTGGATGCGTGTTGTCGCCCCCGCGCGGAAGGAGACCCTTTTCTCGTACCTCTACCCTATGTCCTACCCCCCTTTTGCTCGCTTAACACCTGAATTTCGTCCTGTTAGAAAAAATAAAAAATTTTTGGAAAGGGAGGGGAAAAGTTTTGGAAAGTTCTTATTAAAAGACGGCAAATACAGCATTCTCAAAAACCTCAAAACAAAAACAAAATTTTGGATTCAAATATAAATGCAAAGTAATCTTCAAGTTTTAAAAAAAAGCGGCCTGCGCCAAAAATGAAAAAGCCCCGTATCTGAAAGTATTGGATAAAAAAGGTTTTTTTTTTGGCACCTACAATTCACCTGTGGTGACTAAAAAATTGCGATTTTAATTTTTGAAGGTGTCAATGAACAAAGCGTAGTGCACCAAATTTAAAAAACACGTATCTGTATGTATTCGGATAATAAAAGGATTTTTGGGGACCTTCAATTCACCTGTGGGAATACACAATTCTGGATTCAATTTAAATGCAAGGTGGCTCTATCAACAATTTTTGGACTGGGCAAAAGTGCAAAAAACACGTATTGTATGTATTCGGATAATAAAAAGGGATTTTTTGGCACCTAAATTCACCTGTGGTGACTAAAAATTGCAAATATTACATTTAATGCAAGGTGTCCAATAAAAAGCTGTAGGCGCCAAAATCAAAAAAAACTACTGAAACTTTTTCGGAATTACAAGGTATTTTTGGCATATCAACCCGTGCTGACTTGATGGGGTTTAATTTAATACAAGGTGGTATACAACAAAGGTGGAATGGGCAAAATTTAAATGAACCTATTGAAATTATACTGATAATAAAAGTGGAGTTTTTTCACCCCAACAAAAAAAACTGCATTTTCTAAAAAATGTGTAACCTATAAGTTCGGGGTGCCCAATATCCAGGAAATTTTTTTCAATGGGAAAAACTTTAATTAAAAAAGCTATTGCAATGTTTTACACTAAGTTTGGTGAACTTTATCCAGTTTTCTTTATAGGCTTGTTTTGTTAATTTCAGATATTTTTTCACCTTTCAATTCACCTGTGGGGGATATAAAATTGCGGATTCAAATTTTAAATGCAAGGTGGATATAAAAAAAAAGTGGAATGGGCAAAATTGAAAAAAGAACAATATCTGAAATGTATATGATAATAAAAATGGAGTTTTTTACTAAGAAAAAGACCTGCGTTAAAGAAAAAATGTGTTTTCCTATAAGTTAGGTGCCCAATTACCCAGGGAAAAATTTCAATAAAAAATGTTTAAAAATAAAGTTTGCAATGTCTACACTAAATCTTGGTGAAACTTATCCCCTATTCTTTATAGAGCTTGTCTTGTTCGCCCCCGGGGGCCCCCTCTTTTTCCCCCCCCCCAGACTTTACAGCAGTAGATGTCCTTTAAAATTTCCCCACCTAATATATAAAAAACTTCCCAAACCTTATTCTAACTTTTGTTGTAAAGGGTACACAATAGTAGAGGTTTTTTCCCGTGAAGAAATTAATAATTTTGCTGAGCTGTTTGGACCAAGCAGAGCGCCCGTCCTTTGCCTTTTAACCTGGAGCACTGAGGTGAAAAAAGGAAAAGGGGGTTTATGTAAAATAAAGGGGCTTTTTGATTTTTTCCAGCCAATCGCAACCTTTCCAAACCCCAGTATACGTCGCAACCACAAATTTACCCTGCTCTTTCTGTAATCCTGATTTTGCTGCCCCCAAAATTACAGGAAGCAACGAAAAAGGCGCGATCTTAATAGTGATCACAGATTTTTAACCTAAATTATGATGTTTTAAAAAATCGAAACACCCCTAAAAAAAGTGCCCATTTTAAATTTTTCGATATAATGCTCACATAATCAGGGTAAGGGGGCATGGGCCTTTTTCAGAATCACACAAAACTTTTTTCCAAAAACTGGGCAAAGAGCACATTCTGGTTAAGAACTATCGCCCAATAGCCTTTTCTTTGAACTATAAAAAAATTTTACCAAGAAAATTTTGGCAGTCCGAATTTCAGACATTTTTCCAAATTAGGACTTAGTCAAAGGGGATTCGGAAGGGGCCCTCAGGCAGTCAGGAAAATTTTGGGGAGTGGGGGGGCAAGGTGAGGGCCTCGGAACTTCCTAGACTTTTTAATTTCTTCTGAGTTAGATGCCCAAAAGGGTTTTGACCCGGTTTGTGGGTTTTCTGTCGCCCCCCCTGTGAGTAGAAAATTTTGGGCCCAAAATTTTGAAATTTTTCTTTTTTATATTAAGGGGGGTTCCTCTACTTGTCTCGGTTAATGGGTTGTTATTCCCCCCATAGATATGTTTTGGGGGGACTAGACAGGGTGCCATTAAACACCTTGTCTTTGATCTTGACTTGACCCCTTCGTATACCTAAAATTTTCCCGTCGGGGTATTGCTGGGGGACTTGGAAGGTTTCCCCCGTCATGTATAACTGTTTGTGACGATGTGTCTTGATCTTTAAAGATCCAAAAAAAAATTTACAGGGGTGTTCAGATGTTGCGGGAGATGGGTCCCTTTTTGGGTTACCACATTAATATAGACAAAACTTTTTCTTGCATAAAAAGGACCACAAAACCCATCGGGCTCCGGCTTTCCATTTCATAGTTTTAGTTTCATAGTTTAAGGCTAAAAAAAGACAAGTCGTCCCATTAGTTCAGCTTGTTGTGCTAGGTGTTGATCCAGAGGAAGGCAAAAAAACCCCAATGGAGGTAGAAGGCCAATTGTCCTCATTTTTAGGGAAAAATTTCCCTTTCCCTGACTCCAATCTGGCAATCAGAAAAATCCTGGATCAATGACCCTTCTCCTCAATCCTAGTCACTATAAACTTGTTATATTATTACGCTCCAGAAATGCATCCAAACCCTTTTTGAACTCGTTATTGAATTCACCAATGACCAGTCCCTCTGGCAGAGAATTCCATAGTTCACTGCTCTTACAGTAAAGAATCCCTTTCTATGTTTATGTAGAAACTTTCATTCCTCAAGACGTAAAGGATGCCCCCTTGTTCTAGATACAGCCCTTGTGTATAAATAAATCTTGGGAGAGATCTCTATATTGACCTTTGATGTATTTAAACATATTTATTATGTCCCCCCGAAGCCTTCTTTTCTCTAAACTAAATAACCCTAATCTTGCCAATCTTTCTGTGTACTGTAGTCCACCCAGTCCTTTTATTATTTTTGTTGCCCGCCTTTGTACCTGTTCAAGCTCTACAATGTCTTTCCTGTGCACTGGTGCCCAAAACTGTACACAATATTCCATGTGTGGTCTAACCAGTGACTTGTATAATGGAGAATAATGTTCTCATCATGTACATCTATGCCCATTTTAATGCACCCCATGATCCTATTTGCTTTGGCTGCTGCTGCCTGACACTGGCTGCTACAATTAAGTTTACTGTCCACCAGGATTCCCAAGTCCTTCTCCATGTCACTTTTACCCAGTGTTTTTCCATTTAACATGTAATCATGTATGGATTTCTCTTCCCCATGTGCATAACCTTGCATTTATCAGTGTTAAACCTCATCTGCCATTTCCCTGCCCAGGCCTCCAACTTATCCAGAGTAATAACATATTATCCTCTATTGTGTTGATTACTTTACAGAGCTTAGTATCGTCTGCAAAGATCGATATTCTAACTGGTATTCCCTGTGTAAGATCATTAATGAAATGTTAAAGAGGATGGGCCCAATACTGACCCGTGTGGTACCCCACTAGTAACAGCGATCCAGTCTGAGTATGTACCGTTAATTACTACCCTTTGTTTTCTATCAGTGAGACAGTTGCTTACCCACTTGCCACATTTTCCCCCAGTCCAAGCATTCTCATTTTATTTACCAACCTTTTATGTGGCACCGTATCAAATGCTTTAGAAAAATCTAGATATATGACATCCTCACCCCGATCCAGTCTAGCACTGACTTCCTCATAGAAGCTGATGAGATTAGTCTGACAGGACCGATCCTTCATAAACCCATGCTGGAACGCGCGTTATACATTTATTTTTCAGTGAGATACTCCGGATAGCATCTCTGAGAAAACCTTCAAACATTTTACCTACAAAACAGAGGTTAAGCTTCAGGCCTATATTTTTCACTGGATCACATTTAACTGGTACACCTAACAAGATGCCTTATCTTGGGCGTATCGATATCGAGGCTCCCAATAATCTATATAAAGGGCAATATTAAGACACTATGATGGCCTCGTTGAGGCGAGATCACATGCATGAGACAGCTCCCTTTATCCTATGTGGCCGGCAATCTTGTTAAATTAATTAATTTCCTCCCAAATTACTGTATCTTTTACATTCCTTCTCACTGTTATCTCAAGGCGCAAAGATGAAGCGCATATGAACGCACTTTTCGCCGCTTCATTTGGGTGCAAAAGACCTCGTGATTCCGTTGTCTATTTTGCAGCAGCCCAAGGAACAATGGAGGCATTAACCGTCCCAAACATCCGTGCATACAATGTGCCCGCACTGTTACGGGTGTCGGCAATTGGAGTTACAAAATACATCGTGTTTACAGAACACCAAAACTGAGCAAGAGTTTTGGGCATACTTCATGTAGTGGGAACTTTCTAACATTTGCCCTTTGCTCCTCATCCCAGAATCAGCTAGGGCTAAACCACTTGTAATTACAAATGGCGGTGTGGCAAAAAATGAGGGGGACTCTTTCCTTGCATTCCCAAGCTTTCTAGTTTCGTACCCTCTAGGTAAACCCAGATTTTCAGAGTTAGACACCACACAAGGACTTTTATATGTGGTGGAAAAGGGGGGAGTTTCTCTAACGCATCCATACATTTTATGACCATGCTTGATACGAAAGCACTAGAAATAAACATTTGGAAGAGCTTCAAACTAAATATCCATAGGCTGGGTTGTCCTTTTTACCTTAGTTTGTGTGCTCACAGTTATAATTCTATTCTACGCTTATTCCAACACTTTAACGCAGAAGGAGTGGGATCCAACCATGCCGCTAACTCATTCGTTCAGAACACTTCAGAAATAAGTCTGACCACGTCATTCGCTATAAACTTTTACATTTCCCACTGGACTTTTCGGAGTCTAACATGGCGCTAGCGAAGTGGGTGGTAATGACCCTCAGCTTTGAGGTTCTACTTTACTTACAGCATTGACTAAAAAAAAATTTTTTTTAGGGGCCCCCCCCCCCTGCAAATTCTGTCCTCCAATCAGATTCTGGGAAATGTCCCTCTTAGTTGTATCACAGGGCTATAATACCCCAGTTAGGGCATAGTATGGGTATTTTGGAGAGCAATAGTGTTTCCGTTGTGGTACTCTCCAGAGGCGGGGGCATATTCCATTGTTTATTGAGCTGCCTGTAGTTTCAAGATTTCTGGGAATGGGTGATGACATTCACAAAACACATTTTGACTAACTAAGTTCCGGGAAACTCCATTGGCGATTATTTGGCACGATAACGTTCAACGTGACCCCATGTGCCACCGGGGAGTAGAAATTGCTATATTATGATTATTCCGCGGACAGTGCATTAAAAAACCATCTTGAACAATGGATACACGAGGTCCCCCCCCCCCACCCCAAACCCGGCTCCCTCCGTTCAAAGATGTTGTCTAGAAAAACTGTCCCTTCATAATGAAGATGGACTGGGTTGAGGCTTAAGACACAAAAGAAGACTCATATTAATGAAGTTTTTTGAGGTCGGGTTAGCTCTATTCCACTTGCTTCCACAGAGAATACAGGAAGCCATTAGGGAATGCCTTAGATTAACCACATGGTTTCATGAACAGATACTATCGGGAGACCCATCCATTTTAGCGATACTTACTTATTTCTAGATCATATTTTTCATGCCACAATATCTAGCTCAGCTCTTTGCTTGCTATTCTGCCGCCGGAGATTCTGCTCTAGGGAGTGTGCTGAGATAAATTTTTCCCATAAAGGGGGGCAATAATGGGTACCCCACTTGCAAAAAGAGGGTGGGCTGGGAGAATGGAGCATTGTTGGGGTTAACAGTGTTTTTCCACCTGGCCCCAGGCCCCGTATTGTACTGTCTTGTAGAAGGGGGTTGAACTTTTTTCTCGCGCCTCAGAGTTTTGTTCTGTAAAGTCATGGCGGGGTTTTTTTGTTTAAAAAGGAGGGAGGAGGCAGGGGGGTTGGGAAATTGGGTTTGATAGAGTCCGTTGCTCAACCTTTTGGAAAGGTTAAGTGGGTAATTTAGAACATCCAAATGTGGAATTTTATTAATATACAACAAGGCTGGACTGTTGTTGTTTTTTTGATTAGTTTTATTTTTTATAAAAATAAAAAAAATTGGCAATTCAGAATGTTCATTATATATTGTTCAAACTCATCATATACTTTCAAGGATTTTTTAAAATTTAGGTTTACAGGCGTAAATTTTCTTGTGTTCTTTTTGTTTCAATAAAGACATTTAAAAAAGACAAAAAAAGCTTTAACCAATGTGTAGTAAAAAACCAAAAAAAAGTCTACATTTTCCAAATAACAGCTAAAAAACCAAATGGCTAATGTACCAATTCCCAAGCCCAATAACCAGCCATTGCCCAAAATAATCCCACCAAAAACCATGAAAAAATCACCACCACATATCCCAGCACAATGACCAAATAAAAAAACCCACACCCAGGACCACATATCCCAGCACAAGGGGCCCAAACCCCGCAAACCGTGACAACATATTACCCCCACATATGATGAAAAATACTAATGACTGAATAAAAAGCCTTTATACTACAATCAAATTACCGCATCTGGATACAGGGGGGTAGATACCAGTGTAAACGGCTTGCAGAATATAACCGATTACAGAAAAGTTTTTTGTGCTTACAGGAATGTCTCTAAAGTTTGTCTCTTTTCTCTTTTTTCATTTTCCCCCGACCCCCAAAGACTCCCCCGGCCCCAAAAACCCTTTCATGTGAATATATAAAACAAACACCTCCCCTATCAACTGTCCCAATTTTCCTTCTCTATATAAACTCCCCATTAAAATTTATGGTAGCCGAAAAAAACCCCCCGGGTAGATGTAGTAGCCCCCCTGTACCCAGTAGTACCCCCTTGCCAGGTTTTTATGCCCCCTTGCAAGGTAGTTCCCCTGTTACCCTGGTATTTTCCCCCCGTACCCATGTAATACCCCACTGAAAAGCCAATAGTCCCCCCTGTAGCCAGAATAGCCCCTGTAGTTTTTGCAGGCCCCCTGCAGCCAGTAATCCCCCCCTGAGCCAATGCTGCCCCGTACCCCAATAGAAAACCTATGTAGCCATGAAATACCCCCTGTAGAAAATTGTTGTCCATGTGGCCTTTTTACAGCCCCCTTAGAAAAAATTTAAGTCCACGTCAAGTAGTGACCCGAAACCCCGGGTGTGCCCCTCTGTAGACATTTAGTACCCCCCTGCATTTCAATATACCCACTGTGCCGAAAGTCCCCCACTGTAGCCAGGTAGTTCCCCCGTCCCCATGTAAACCTGCCCCACCCCCATACCAGGAAAGTTGCCCTTCCCCCCCCATCAATGGGGTGTTCCCCCCGTACCCCCCAATCAATAGCCAGTATTTCCCCCTTTAGCCCCCCCAAAATACCCAGTTAGTGCCCCTGTAGCCCCACCTCCCAACCCTTTGTTCCGCTGTAGCCCCCCCCAATAATACCCAGGTTTTTCCCCCTTTACCCCCCCAATCAGTACCAGGTAGTTGCCCTGAAACCCCCCCAATTAATCCCAGGTAGTTCCCCCTGTCCCCCCTCAATAAATTAGCCAGGTGTTGCCGCTGTACCCCCCAATAAATACCGGTATTCCCCCTTTAGCCCCCCCAATCAGTAGGGGTAGTTGGTAACCCCCAAAAATACAAATAGTACCCCTTAGAGGGTTTATCCCCCCTGTAAAGGTAGTCCCCCTGTGTAGCCTGGTAGTTCCCCCGTCCCATGTAATCCCCATGTACCCCAGATGGCCCCCTGTAGGGATAGTCCCCCACGTGAAAGTAGCCCCCTGTACCTTTTTAGCACCCCCTGCAGCCATGAAACCCCCCCCCTGTAGCCAGAAGCCCCCCTGTACCCAATAGAAACCCTACTGTAACATGTAATCCCCCCTGTACCCAGATTTTTGTCCCATGGGGGCCATTTAGCAGCCCCCTGTAGAGTAGTAGCCACTTACAGGTAGTGACCCCTGAAACCCAGGAAAATGCCCTCTGTAACATGTATACCCCTCGCAGTCGATAGTACCCACTGTGCCAGTAGTACCCACTGAGCCGGGTAGTTGCCCCTGTACCCATGTAATACCTCGCCCCACCCCCAAACCCATAGTTGCCCCTTAGCCCCCCAATCAATGCCAGGTATTTTCCCCCTGTACCCCCCAATCAAACCGAAAAGTTCCCCTTTAACCCCCCCAATAAATAGCCAGTATCGCCCCTGTAGCCCCCCCCATCCAAGCCGGGTAGCTGCCCTGTACCCCCCCCAATCAATAGCCGGGTATTTTCCCTGTAAACCTCCCAAAAAAACCGGGTAGTTCCCCCCTGTAGCCCCCCCCAATCATAGCCAGGTATTCCCCCCTTAGCCCCCCCCAATCAATACCCCAGGAGTTGCCATTGTACCCCCCCCACCATACCAGGCTTTCCCCCTTCCCCCCCCCACCCATAGATAGTTGCCCCTGTAGCCTCCCCCAATAAATACCAGGTAGACCCTTAAGCCCCCCAATCAATAGCCAAGTAGTTCCCTATACCCCCCCAACAATACCCAGATAGTTCCCCATGCTAATTTAGTAAAATAAAAAAATTACCTCACGGGGATCCCTGCAGCGCGGCGGGTCCGGACCCGGGGTTTTCAGTGTAAGGGGTGTGATCATCACCCCGTTACACCCAGCGTTGCAGGGGCCGGGGTGAAAGCCGTGGCCCCTGCAACCTGTGTTGTATAGCGCTAAATGAGGCGATACTACGGGGAGGAGGCAAGGGGGGAACGATCCCCCCTGCCTCCTCCCTGTAGCAGCAGCGCCACGATTGTGCAGCGTGCCGTGATGCGCAGATTTTTCGAGGCCGGTAGGTCAGAGGCCGATCCCCGGGCGGGCAAGGCGGGCGGTCGTGGCGCCTCCCCTCGGGTGAGCGGAGCCCCAGCGCCCCGGGCGATCGTCCGCCCTGCCCCTAGGAACGGCTCTGGTAATATGTAAGAGCACAATGTGGTTGCGCCTCCCTATAAAACAAGAGGGAGATGAGGGCAGCAGCCACAAGATGGTGGAGCAGCAAGGGGGAAAGCCGCTCAGGAACTGCAAACATGTAAGAAGGCAAGCAGCAGACAATGGCGTGACAAATATATACAATAACATGGAGAAGATCAAGAAGACTGGTGGCTGGTGGACAATAACCCATAATAGCCCAGTGTCAACTAAGGAGTCAGGCTAAAAGGCATAAAGAAAAAGAATGAACATTACTACAAAGTAATAAAGAGCTAATTAAAGGTAAACCAGGTTTCCAGTGGTAAATTAAAATTGAATAAACAGGACTTATAACCAGTTTACAGTGTAATTAATATATATCCCATAGAAACAGGTGCATAACACTTTTTCTGTGCATGATGGATGGGAAATGAACAGGATATATGAGCAGTTTATAGTGGAAAGAAAACATGTTCCATAGAAACAGATGCTTAATGTTTTTCTGTGCATGATAGATGGGTGGAATAAACACATATTCCATAGAAATAGGTGCCTAACACATTTCCTGTGCTTGATAGGTGGGGAATGAACAGAATATGTAAGCAGTTTTTAATTAAATGAAGACATATTCCATAGAAATAAGTGCCTAACATTTTCCCTGTGCATGATAGGCGATGAATGAACAGGATATACAGTGGGGAAAAAAAGTATTTAGTCAGCCACCAATTGTGCAAGTTCTCCCACTTAAAAAGATGAGAGAGGACTGTAATTGACATCATCGGTAGACCTCAACTATGAGAGACAAAATAAGAAAACAAATCCAGGAAATCACATTGTCTGATTTGGAAAGAATTTATTTGCAAATTTATTTGCAAAGTATATTGCTTACCTGGGGCCCAAGTTCGACATATCGCGGATCGGGTTGACAGATTGCTGGGTGGGACTGGCGAGAATCCAGCTGCCATGGTCCACATTGGCACCAATGACAAAATTAGAGGTAGGTGGAGTGTCCTTAAAACGATTTCAGGAATTAGGCCAAAAGCTCAAGACTCAAGGACCTCCAGGATTTTCCAGGAAAATAAACCTGTTTTTCCAACCGGGCCACACCAGAGATGCAGCGGGAAGATTAGAGAGGTGAATAAGTGGCTCAAAATTGTGTAGGAAAAGAGGGATTTGGGTTTTTATGGAGAACTGGCTGACTTTCTGTACTTGGCTACAGACTCAAATGGGGAGGCTGCACCTAAATGGGGAGGTGCAGCTGTATTGGGGGGCCAAAATGACCCAGGAGTTTAGGAGGAATATTTAAAACTAGGGACTGGAGAGGTCAATTACAAAGATAGCATGCAAGATATGAATGATAGAGAAGCTGGAGAATTAGGATAAAACAGGGTGGAGTTGGGAGAGGAGGGGGTGTAGCAATAGTTGAAAAGAACAGGGGCAAAGTAATAAAAACTGAAAATCTCTAAATTGCATGCTGAACAATGCCAGGAGTCTCACCAACAAAATAAATGAACTAGAATTAATAATTGCTAAGAAAAATTATGACATAAGTGGTCTAACTGTCACGATACACAGTGGATAACCAGCCTGGAATCCAATGGCTAGGACTGGCTTGAACACAGCGTAGTGCCAATGCAGACTGTAAACATGAGGCAGCTAGAGATGTAGACTGGATCCTAGGCAAAGTAAGGAGAGCACAGTTGAATGACAAACGTAGTATTAGAAGATTGCAGGTAAACCGCAAAGGTGAGGAACTAACGGAATCAAGTTCCCAGGCTGAGTGAATGCCACAGCATGAGCTTAAACACGAATACTCCAAGCATTGATTACAGGCTTGAGATATTTATATATGCTGACAAACCAGTAAACAGGAAACAAGATGGCACCCAGCTGAGACAACGATCCACCTTGACGGAGGGCAAACTTAAGGGGCAAACACATAAACAAGTTCCAAGACATAATGAGGAGATTCCTGACATTACTCCCACCGTCAACAGCAGGCCTGCTGGACGATAACCGTGGCTCGGTCTCATTCCGGATGTCTCTGATGAAATTGTTTTTATCAGTCTATGAGCATTGATGTTAATCACGGTTCCCCACGAATTTTCTTCGGGCCCCATACAACCTTGGCCCACTTAATGAGGTATTTGTAGCTGGTTTCCTGAAAATCTTGAGCTAGAATTTGCTCCACAACAAACTGTTCTTGCCCATCAATCTCCACTGCTCAGGAGGAGGAGAAACACGTCCTGGAAAGGGATTGGGCACAGCAGGCTTTATAGGACACAAGGAACACAGATGGATCTTCCTTCATAGATGATTGGGACTTGAGCGAACAGCCTACTGGAACTAATTATCCTTGATAAACCTATAACGGCCACAACAAACTCTTCTCCAATTTTGGTGAAGGAAACTCTAAGTTTTCAAATTTCTGGTAGAAAAAGCCATACCTTATCCCCCACCTTAAAAGTTGGTGCCTGCCTATACGACGTCTATTCTGCCATCTTCCTTGTAGTTTTCTTGAGCCCTTCTCGAGCGTTCCTTTAGTAGTTGTAAATTTTGCCTGTAATACAGAGATCTCTTTCCCGCAAGCACTGGAATATGTGGAACAGTCAGGGAATTTAGAAGAATACTTTGGATGGTATCCCAAATTTTTGCAAAGAAGGAGTCTGTTTGGTGGAGCATTTTGGGAATTGTTTTGTACAAAATTCAGCCACAGGAAGCAGATCAACCCACTCCATCTTGTAGGTGGCAAATATAGCAATCGCAGGTACTGTTCCATGTCTGATTTGTGCGTTCAGCTCTGTCCATTAGATGTGGGTGGAAAGGGCGGTTGTGATAGATTGATATCGAATGTCCAGTGCAGAGCAAAAAACTCCGCAAAATTATGATGTAAATAGCACCCCACATCCGAGACAACCTCTCATCAGAGACGTCCATGAAAGGCGAAACCATTCTGAAGTATGAGATCCGCATTCTTTAGCAAGGGTAGACCATACAATGGATGAATGTGCAGCCATTGGTGACCTGTCAACTACCATCACGAGATAGTATCTTCCCTTAGAGGTAGGTAGATCCACGACGAAGTCCTGGAAATCGAACCCCAGGGTCGAGAGGGGACCGGCAAAGGCTGTATAGTAGGGCCCGAGGGGAAGAACGTGGTAGTCTTTCATCTAGCACAAGATGTCACAAGATGCTACATACTTTTCACATCCTGTAGATAATTTGGGCCATCCACCAGAAGATCGGGATCAAAATTCTTGCGACTTCTGCACTCCTTTGTGTCCGGCATCTATGGAATCATGGGCTAGCCTCAGAAATCTTCAGTCTCACATGTTTCGGGTATATGAGCTGCTGTCATATGGGTCCACAATCTTGTTCTAAGTACCAATTGTACATCATCAGGAGTTGGGACAGTAGGGAGTCGTGTCATAGGCTCTCTTATCTCTTTAAGCAAGTCTTTATTAATGGATTACTCCACCACAATAGAATCAGGAACAATTGTCTTAGGCGGAATAGTATGAGTTTGATTCCTTGAGAACATCTTGAAGAGCATCCCGCCTTGCCATTACGTGGATCTCGTCCTGTACGAGATTACAAAGTTGGAATTGATTAAGAAAGATACTCCAACGAGCTTGGCGAGGAAGAAGACACTTGCCGATCATACCCACTAATTCAGATTAACGGTGATCAGTATCACAATTATTTGCTGTGAGGTTCCTTGAAATGATATCTCCATTCTTAAAGCTGCAACCAATAGCTAACAGTGTCTTTACTCCCCACATCATAAATTCTTCTCAGCAGATGGATAAACTCGGGAGAAAATTGGCACAAGATGTAATAAACTCTTGTCTCCTGTTTCTCATGAGACAGAATAGCCCCTACAAGCAAAGTCTGAAGCATCCACCTTCCACAATGAAGCAGTTCTGGGTCAGGATGAACTAATACAAGGGGCTGTAGTAAACTTGCACTGTTAGAAGAAGAGAAGGATTCTTGTGCTTGAGGAGACCAAACAAAAGCATTTTTCCTTCTTAGTTCAACTGTGTGAATGGGGAGAAATTATTTCCGAAAATTCCTTGATGAAGCGACTATCAGAAGTTGGCTATAACCTATGAAACGTTGGACATCTTTTTATGTTTCTTGGGGGTAGGCCAGTCTAATTATTGCTTTGATCTTAACTAGAGTCCATCTGTAGACATGAGGTGAAATTAAATAACCAAGGAATTGGATCTTGTCTGATGAAATTCACATTATTAAAACTTAAATGTAGAGTTGTTCTCCCTGGTTGGGTGGGGTGGGGGGTCCTTCTCTTAGCCTCTCCAGAACAAGCTTGACATGTCCCCTGTTTCATCCATTGAGTTGGAGAAAATCAGGATATCGTCCAGATAATGGCAATGAACTGGTCCAAGAGTCTCTGAGATGTCCATTTGACAGATTGGAAAGTGGCAGGGGGCATTACAAAGGCCAAAGGCATAACACAATATTCAAAGTGTCCGTAACGTGACCTAAAAGCCGTCTTTCCATCATCTCCAGATCTGATACGTACCAAGGTTATAAAGTCACGCTTCGAAGATCTAATTTTGGAAAAATCTTCGCATAGTCGTACTCTCGATCTCCAGAAGCTCAGGGATCAATGGTAGAGGATAACGGTTTTTTGATGGTAATTTGTTAAGTTCTCTGTAATCAATACAAGGTCTTAAGGAACCCGTCCTTCTTTTTACAAAGATTTGGGAGCCCCCCCCCAGCTGTGAGCGAAGATGGCGATGAACCCCTTAGTAGCCAGATTGTTCTTCTATGTAATCCATGAGGGCTTTTAATTCAATGTGACCTTGCCAAAGGGTAGAATGTTTCCTAAAGGTATAAGGTTCACCTGGGAGCAGAGTCTATGGGGCAATCATAGGTCATGTGGTGTAGCTGGTCTGCATTTTGTTTGCTGCAGACGTCTGCAATTCCCTTAATTCCGAGGAAGCTCTAATATTTTGTTGTCTTGACTTGGATCTTCTGGCCTTGTTCAGAGTAGCTGCGAGTGCGTGAAAGGACATCCCCTTCTGGGAAGCTTATCGCCTTGGTTTTCCCAGTTGATAACTGGTTCTTGCTTGCCGTGCGCGACGAGGAGGCCTAGGATGACAGGGAAGTGTGGGAGAAGAGAACAGTAGGAAAGACAGGATTTCACGATGATGGGATGTCACATAATGAACTCGATGTGGTTCTGTCTCTTGTCCACTGGCCCTGATTCAGTGGAGGAATCCATCTACAGTTCCATTACCACAGGTGAGAGTTTCTTCTGGATCTTAACCCCATGCTTCTGAGGCACAGGACAGTCCATGAAATTGCCACTCCGCGGCCCCCGAGTCTACAAGCTGAGGTAGCGTACCCATTGAGAGTTAAGCGCGCGAGAGAACTTGATGGGAAGGAAGCAATGAGAGTCTTTGTTCTCTTTCTAATATAGGTGACACTGAGAGATGGGGAATGACAACTGCTCTTGCAGAGAGAACTCAGGTCTCTGAAGCACTGGATTCTTCATTCTGAGAGTAGTCAGGCGAGCGCGATGATGGCGAGTGCCACCAATCTCCGTGGAACGCTAGGCAGGTTGATAAGAAAGGGTTTTTGGGGGGGGGGTTCAGACTTCACAATAGACGCATAGGCTTTCCCCGTAGCCGATGGCTCCCTTCTTTTCCGTGCCCTCACGCTTTAGGTATGGAATCGACTTGCATAGGCTCAAATTCCTGACTCTCTGTGGATCTTTCTCCTTGAGGTGCCTGGAAATCTGACAGACCGGCGGAGGACTGCTTGGTATCGAAAATTTAGAGTAGCCCACCTCTCCTGTCGTCGTTCAGACAGGGGGGCTGGTACCGATTCGATGCATGAATAATGAAGGCATCCCAAACCGAAAGGGTCCCTCTGCACGGGCTCAAGTTCATCCCATTACTGCACTGCATAGTCCTCTTCCTAAAAAAAAAAAAGAATATTTTCACGTCTGCGTCAATCCAGTTGGTGTCCAAGACTGCCTCCTCTTGAACTCCATGGCATAACTCAGCAACTGGGCGTTTGCCTTGGCTCAAGGATAATATAGCAGCATCAGCAGTAGCAACGCGATTGGGATCGTCAAACATCTGACTCATGGCGTCGATGAACTCCTCCATGTGATTCGTCCGGTGCGTCATGAGTTCAATTAAAGGGCTAGCCCTAGGCAATGGTTATTTGTGTGTCAGCAGCATAATGATACATAGGACCTTCGATCTGTCGGTAGAAATTGCGCAGGTTTGCGTCGAAGAATGCCTACATTGAATCAGGAAACCCGGAATTGTCGCGATCCCGTCCGCCGAAACTGAAGGGTGGCCAGATTTCGGGCTCATACAGCACCCTGTAGTGGTGGTCCAGAGGCTGACCTCTCCAGTGAACCATCCTGCTCGATAATGCGTGCATCTTTCACTAGTTCCTGAATCGCTTTGTCCATACACTTGGATATTATTGGCCAGATCTGGCCTTCAGTGAAGCGTCACATTTGACTTTTCAATGCTTGCATCTCGGTGCGCATGTTTGTAGCCATAAGCATTCTGAAGCAGTTTGATGCGAGCTTCCGGACTTCCAGCCCCAGCGGACCTCCATTTTGTGCTTGAGTATCCTGTCACGATACAGTGTGGATACAGCTGAATCCAATGGCTAGGACTGGCTTGACACAGCGAAGGCCAAATGCAGACTGGAACATGAGGCAGCAGAGAGTGTAGACTGGATCCTAGGCAAAGTCAGGAGGAGCACAGTTGAATGACACGATAGTATCTATAGAGATTGCAGGTAAACCGCAAAAGGTGAGGAACTAACGTGAATGCAAGTTTCCAGCTTGAGGACTGCAACAGCAGGAGCTAAACCACAATACACAAGCAATGAGTAACAGGCTTGATGAAGTTTTATATATGCTGACAAACAGGAAACAAAGGAAACAAGATGGCACCCAGCTGAGACACGATCCACCATCTTGACTCTGAGGCAAACTAAGGGCAAAACACAGTTAAACAAGTTCCAAGTCATAGCAGGAAGATTCCTGACACTAACTGAGACATGGCTGGATGAGAGCTACGACTGGGCGGTTAACTTACAGGGTTACAGTCTATTTAGAAGAGATTGTATACACCTGAAGGGAGGAGGTATATGTAAAAATCCTGTCTGAAGCCAACACCGCGGGAAGATATAAATACGGGAAATGAGCATGTGGAATCATAATGGGTAGATATACATGGGGGTAATAACAATAATTTAATTTTAATAGAGTTCTGCTATAGGCCACCAAATATAACAGAACCCATAGAAGATGTACTGCTCAGGGCAATCTAATGAGGTTGCTAATCAGAATGAGGTTGTTAATATGGGTGACTTTAACTACCCAGACATAAATTGGGAAACTGAAACCTGCAGCTCTCACAGGTTTTTGTCAATAACTAAAGATAATTACGTTTCCCAAATGGTGCAGGAACCGACTAGAGGAAAGGTACTTTTAGACTTAATATTCACTAATAGACCTGACAGAGTAACAAAGGTTCAGGTTGGAGGGCACCTAGGAAATAGTGACCATAATATAAAACATTTTCATTTATCCTTCAATAGAGTTGTTTGTTGAAGAGCCACAAAGACACTGAATTTTAGGAAACCTAATTTTATTATGCTTAGGGAGGCCCTAAACCGTATTGACTGGGACAAGGTATTTAAAAATAGGAGAACAAATAATAAATGGGAGATTTTTAAAAACATCTTAGGCTCCCACTGTGAGAGGTACATACCTTATGGTAATAAAATAATTAGAAACAGGAAAAACCCAATGTGGATCAACAGAGATGTAAAGGAGGCAATAAATAACAAAAAGAAAGAGTTTCAGCTATCAAAACGGGAGGGCAGTGAAGAGGCACTAAAAAGCTTTAAGGAAAAAAATAAAATATGTGAAATAATGATAAAGGCAGTGTCAGGAAAACCCCACCGGCCCACTCGAGGGTTGACGGCATGACTTGGTGTATAAGTACAAGGCAGCCAGATACAGTTTTTACAGTTTTAACCCCATCCACACGGGGACAGGAAGACCCAGGGAGTGCGAGAGGACACCCTACTCACCCACAACCCTGAAAAACCTGGGGAGAGATCTTTTACCCACACTGGTTAAACAGAAACCTGTCAGCCCACAAACTGCCACCATTCCCCATTGGTTATAAAGACTGGTCCGTTACCGACTTACCAGGGACCAGCCTTGGTGTAGCTATATTTTAAAGACCGGGTATAAGGCGGGTGAGGTCGATTATTAAGACAACAGACTAGGTCAGATTAAAGTTTATAGAATTAATTCGCCTTGGAGGACGCACTAGACAAGAAATATATACAAAGGGACAATACTATACAGATATTGGTCAGAGGTGCAAATATGGGTATGGTTACAAACAGAGGCAGCAAGATGTGTCTAGTTACCTTAGGTTGGCTTGGTGCTAGGCCCACATGGGGGACTTAATGTGGTCTTGCTTCTGTGTGGGTGCTCCTGGAATGCTAGTGTCAGATACCCCCTCTACAAAGAACAACAATGGGCAAACTTGAGCTTCTGCTTATAACAGTACTGAGACAGCCCCTTTAAACTCCCCCTCATGCGCCTGGGAAGGCCTGAAATATATATTCTCAGGTAGGCACACCTGGAGATAGTATTTGTATTCAAATACATGCCCCTGGGAAGGCCTGCACACTCCTCCCTCTTGGGTCATGTAGTTTTTTTGGCTGAAACAAAATAGGTGCCATACTGCGGCAGGGCCTTGGCACAGAACTGAGCCAGTGATACCATCGGAACCGGATGGGCCTAAGCTACGGCCTGGTACAACACATGCCTATCCTACTTGTTTTCTATGGCCAGCTTTGGATTTCTCCCTTACCCTGCCTCCTACGAGTGACAGCTACATGCGTGGGAAGTTTCATATTTTAAAATATGAAACCACCATGGACCTCGGATACGCGATTCTCTCATAAATCCTTATGAAATATCGGTGCCTTTGTGTCTGGCCTGGGCCTTTGAACCTGGGGGTCGGAGAGAGTCAGGTGCTAATGAATTTAAATGAGGATTCTTTCATGTGCTGACCTCCTGCTAGGATGATCACTCTCTGTCCTTTGCTCGCCGGGTCTGACTGTCTCCTGCATAATTAATGGCTTCCTGGTACATGTTTTGTGTGAGTGACTTGAGTTGTGAGGGCTGCGGGAGGTGGCTTGTCATTTTTGAGTCAATTTTCCTCACAGGCAGCAAAGCTGGAGACAGAAAGACATATTGCCATAGAAAGTAAAGCTAACCCCAAAATATTTTTTAACTATATAAATAATAAAAAGATTAAAACAGAAAATGTTGGCCCTTTGAAAAGTACTGAGGGAGGTATTATGGAGGGCAAAGAGATAAAAGCAAACCTATTAAACAATTTTTTCTCCACTGTATTTACTGAGGAGGATGAGCTTCCTGTTGTTGAGCAGAGGGATGAGGTAAACTCCAACTTAAATGTTTCTTGTCTAACCCAGGAAGAAGTGCAGCTCCGTCTTAAGAAGATTAAAATAGACAAATCACCAGGCCCTGATGGTACACACCCCCGTGTCCTAAGTGAGTTAAGTAATGTCAAAGATAGGCCCCTATTCTTAATATTTATGGACTGTTTAATAACGGGGTATGTCCCAGAGGATTGGCGCATAGCAAATGTGGTGTCAATATTAAAAATGGGGTAAAAAAGTGATCCTGGAAATAGGCTGGTACGATTAACCTCTGTTGTGGGTAGAATGTTTGAAGGTTTTCTAAGAGATGCTATCCTGGACTATCTCACTGAAAATAAATTTATAACGCCGTTCCAGCATGGGTTTATGAAGGATCGGTCCTGTAAAACTAATCTCATCAGCTTCTAGTTCCAGACTGGATCGGGGTGAGACATTGGATGTCATATATTAAGAGTTTTCTAAAGCATTTGATATCTGTGCCATATAAAAGGTTGGTAAGTAAAATAAGAATGCTTGGACTGGGGGAAATGTGTGCAAGTGGGTAAGCAACTGGCTCAGTGATAGAAAGCTAAGGGTGGTACATACTCAGACTGGATCCCTGTTACTAGTGGGGTACCACAGGGCTCAGTATTGGGCCCTATGCTCTTTAATATTTTCATTAATGATCTTACACATGGATTGCACAGTAGAATATCGATCTTTGCAGATGATACTAAGCTCTGTAAAGTAATCAACACAATAGAGGATAATGTGTTATTACAAAGGGATCTGGATAAGTTGGAGGCCTGGCCAGAGAAATAGCAGATGAGGTTTATCACAGATAAATGCAAGGTTATGCACATAGGGAGGAAAAATCCATTACATGATTACATGTTAAATGGAAAAATGCTGGGTAAAAGTGACATGGAGAAGGATTTGGGAATCCTGGTGAACAGTAAACTTAACTGTAGCAGCCAGTATCAGGCAGCAGCTGCCAAGGCAAATAGGATTATGGGGTGTATTAAAGGGCATAGATGCACATGATGAGAACATTATTCTCCCATTATACAAGTCACTGGTTAGACCACACATGGAATATTGTGTACAGTTTTGAGCACCGGAGCACAGGAAAGACATTGTAGAGCTTGAACAGGTACAAAGGCGGGCAACAAAAATAATAAAAGGACTGGGTGGACTGCAATACCCAGAAAAAATTAGCAAGATTAGGGTTATTTAGTTTAGAGAAAAGACGGCTTCTGGGGGAAACAATGAATATGTTTAAATATATTAGAGGTCAATATAGAGCTCTCTCTCAAGATTTATTTATACCCAGGACTGTATCAAAAACAAGGGGGCATCCTTTACATCTTGAGGAAAGAAAGTTTCTACATAAACATAGAAAGGGATTGTGGGAGGGGATAAACATAGAAAGGGACTCTGGAACTCTCTGCCAGAGGAACTTGTCATGGTGAATTCAATAACAGAGTTCAAAGATGGTTTGGACTCATTTCTGGAGCGTAATAATATAACAAGTTATAGTGACTTGGATTCTGGAGTAGGGTCGTTGATCCAGGGATTAATTCTGATTGCAAGATAGGAGTCAGGAAGCAATTTTTACCCTAAAATGAGGACCATTGGCGTCTACCTCATGTGGGGTTTTCCGTCCGCGGGATCAACGCGTGTAGGTAGGTTAGGGCCCCCTCTGTACCTTAGGTCCCCTGTAGGTAACTTAGGGCCCTCTGTTGGTAGGTTAGGGACCCCTCTGTATCTTAGGGCCCCCTCTGTAGCTAGTTTAAGGTCCCCTCTGTAGCTTAGGGCCACCTTTGTAGCTTAGGGCCCCCTGTAGGTAGTTTAGGACCCCCTCTGTAGCTTAGGGCCCCCAGAGATAATTTAGGGCTCCCTCTGTAGCTTAGGATCCCCTCTGTAGCTTAGGGCCCCTCTTTATCTCAAAGCCGCCTTTGTAGTTTAGGGCCCCCTCTGTAGCTTATGTCCCCCTATAGGTAGTTTGAGGCCCCCCCTCTTGGTAGTTTAAGGTCCCCTCTGTGGCTTAGAGCCACCTCTGTAGCTTAGAGCCCCCAGTAGGTAGTTTAGGACCCCTTCTGTAGCTTAGGGCCCCCTAGAGGTAGCTTAGGGCCCCCTCTGTCTCTTTGTGCCCCCACTGTAGGTTAGGGCCCACTTTGCAGTTTAAGGCCCCTTCTGTAGCTTAGGGCCCCCTGTATAGCCTTGGGCCCCTGTAGGTTGTTTAAGGCCCCTTCTGTAGCTTAGGGCCCCCTGTAGGAAGGTTAGGGCCCCCGCTGTAGCTTAGGTCCCCCTGTAGGTAGCTTAGGACCCTCTGTAGGTAGGTTAGGGACCCCTCTGTATCTTAGGGCCCCCTCTGAAGCCAGTATAAGGTCCCCTCTGTAGCTTAGGGCCACCTCTGAAGCTTAGGGCCCTCTGTAGGTAGCTTAGAGACCCCTGTAGGTAGCATAGGGTCCCCTTTGTAGCTTAGTGCCCCCTCTGTATTTTAGGGCCCCCTCTGTAGCTAGTTTAAGGTCTCCTCTGTGGCTTAGAGCCACCTCTGTAGCTTAGGGCCCCCCTGTAGGTATTTTAGGATCCCCTCTGTAGCTTAAGGCTCCTTGTAGGTAGTTTAGGGCCCCCTCTGTAGCTTAGGGCCTCCTCTTTAGTTCAAAGCCTCCTTTGTAGTTTAGGGCCCCCTCTATAGCTTAGGGCCCCCTCTAGTTAGTTTAGGGCCCCCAGTGGGTAGCTTATGGTCCCCTCTTTAGCTTAGGGACCCCTATGTAGCTTAAAGCCCCCCTTAGGTAGGTTATGACCCCTTCTGTAGCTTAGGGCCCCCTAAAGGTAGTTTAGGCCCCCCTCTGTAGCTTAGGGCCCCCTGTAAGTAATTTAAGGCTCCCTCTGTAGTTTAAGGCCCCCTTTGTAGTTTAGGGCCCCCTATATAGCTTTGGGCCCCCTGAAGGTAATTTAGGGCCCCCTCTGTAGCTTAAGGCCCCCTCTGTAGTTTAGGCTCTCCCTGTTGTTTAGGGCCCCATGCAGATTAGGGCTCCCCTGTAGCTTAGGGCCCTCCTGTAGATAAGTACTCACTCTTCCGCACTCCCCTGGCATCTCCCTCTGCTCCTGGCCCCAAGCCTGCTGCTTTAGGCTTGGGGCCTAGGAAAGGAAGCTGAGCAGGTGGCGCAATGCGTCACTTCCTCGCGCCACCTGCACAGCCATGTACAGCAGGAGCAGGGAGAGCACAGCTCTGTCTGCCCCTCCATTCAATTAATTGTATGCACGTCACAAGGATGTGCATACAATTAAAATAGCCTCTGTGAAACAAGGGGGGGCGGTACCTGCCAACAGCAGTGGGCACACCCTACTTTACAGATGGGCCGGGCCCCATACGGCAGTACTGGTTGTACTGCTCTAATGGCAGCCTTGCTGACACCCACTGGTAATAGCTGGGAATGTAGCCGGCTCTGTTCCCTGCTGTTAATGCTTTAGATCAACCTACTCACCTGCCTTGGACCTACCTACCTGGGGTCTATCAACCTACCTAAGGCCTACAAACTTAATGGGAGTCTACCTACCTACCTGGGGCCAGCCTACCTACCTGGGGTCTTGTCGGTTTACCTATATACCTAGGGCATTGCCTATCTGATTACCTGGTGACTTGCCTCTCTACCCACCTACCTATAGCCCCTACCTGTGGCCCTGTATGAATATCTATTTACCTAGCTAGAGTCTTGCCTGCTTACAAACCTACCTCTTTGGGGCCTAGCTACCAAACAGGGTCTTGCCACTGAAAGGGTGGCCTATATAATGTGTGTGTGGGTGTGTGGAGGGCTACCAATCTGATAACATGAGTTTGGCTAACTAATTTGCGGGCTACCTTTGCATATAGCCTAGTTAACTATTCTAAGCTTTAAAAATGTACTTAACATCACATACTACTATTATGATATGTCAATTCTGAAAATACTTTGGCTTTATTTTCAAGACATATTGTTTAAAGAAAGAAAAACATAGTCATGTAAATTATTCATTCCCCATATACCATGCACAAGATATATATCCTATTCAATCACTACCTATCATGCATAAGAAAATTGTTAGGTACCTGTTTCTATGGAATATATTTTTATTCCACTAAAAATTAGATGTACAGTATATCCTATTCATACCCCACCAATCATGCACAGGTAAAGTGCTAAGCACCTGTTTCTATGAAGTATGTGTTCATTTCACTATAAGCTGCCTATATATGCTGTTCATTCTCCACCTAGCAAGCACAGGTAAACTACTTGCCACCTGTTTCTATGGAATATTTGTTCAGTTCACTATAAACTGGCTATAAATCCTGTTCAATCCACACCTATCACGCACCGGTAAAGTGACAGACACCTGTTTCTATGGAATATATGTTAATTTCAATAAAAACTGCATATATATCCTTTTTATTCACCACCTATCATACACAGGTAAGTTGCTAGGCATCTGTTTCTATCGAATAGGTATTCATTTCACCATAAACTTCCATTATATCCTATTTATTCCCCACCTATCATGCAAAGTTAAAGTGATAGCCACCTGTTTCTATGGAATATGTGTTCATTTCACTATAAAATGCCTCTATATATCTTGTTCATTCCCCACCTATCATGCAGAGGTAAGGTAATAGCCACCTGTTTCTATGAAACATGTGTTAATTTCCATATAAACTGCCTATATATGCTGTTCATTCTCCACCTAACATACACATGTAAAGTGATAAGCACCTGTTTCTATGGAATATGTATTAATTTCACTATAAACTGTCTATTTATCCTGTTCATTCTCCACCTATCAGGCACATGTAAAGTACTAGGCACCTGTTTCTATGATGTATGCGTTCACTTCAATATAAACTGCCTATATATCCTGTTCATTCCCCACCAATCATTCGCAGGTAACGTGCTAGACACCTGTTTCTATGAAGTATGTGTTCACTTCAATATAAACTGCCTATATATCCTGTTCATTCCCCACCTATCATGCACAGGTAAAGTGCTAGACACCTCTTTTTATGGAATATGGTTTATTTTTACTATATACTTTAGCTATATATTCCATTCATTCCCCAGTTACCACATCCAGGAAAAGTTCTAGACACCTGTTTCTATGGAATAGGTGCTCATTTCGCTATAAACTGCTCATATATCCTGTTCATTGCCCACCTATCATGCACAGGTAAAGTGCTAGACACCTCTTTTAATGGAATATGGTTTCTTTTTACTATATACTTTTGCTATATATTCCATTCATTCCCCAGCTATCACACCTAGAAAAATTGCTAGGCACCTGTTTCTTTCAAATAGGTGTTCATTTCACTATAAACTTCCATTATATCCTGTTCATTCCCCACCTATCATGAAGAAGTAAAGTGCTATGCACATGTTTCTATGGAATACTATACTATAAACTGCTTATACATCCTGTTCAATTCCCACCTAGCATGCAATGGTAGCGTGCTAGGCACCTTTTCACTATAATCTGTCTATATATCACGTTCATTCCCCATGATAATGCACATGTAAGGTGATCCGCACCAGTTTCTATGAAAATAGGTGTTAATTTAAATATAAACTGCCTATATATTCTGTTAATTTCCCACCTATCATGTACAGGTAAAGAGCTAGGCACCTGTTTCTAAGAAATGTGTTCATTTCACTATAAACTGCCTATATATCCTGTTCATTCGCCATCTATCATGCACAGGTAAAGTGCTAGGCATCTCTCTCTATGGAATAGGAGTTCATTTCATTATAAACTGCCTATATATCCTGTTCATTCTGCATCTATCAAGTACAGGTAAAGTGCTAGACACCTCTTTCTACAGAATATGTGTTCATTTTACTATAAACTGCTTATATATTCCATTTATTCCCCAACTATCACACACAGGTGAAGTGCTAGGCACCTATTTCTTTGGAATAGGTGTTATTTTCACTATAGACTTCCATTATATCACATTCATTCCCCAAATATCATGCACAGGTAAAGTGCCAGACACCTGTTTTTGTGTAATATGTGTTCATTTCACTCTAAACTGCCTATAAATCCTTTTCATTCCCCACCTATCATGCACAGGTAGAGTGCTAGGCACCTGTTTCTATGGAATATATCTTATTTCACTATAAACTGCCTATATATCCTGTTCATTCTCCATCTATTATGCACAGGTATGTGCATGTGCATGTGCATGTGTATGTGCATAACAATCCCGCGGTGACAGTATGCACTGACACGTCGTTCGCCGGTTAGCAGGTACGGATCCACTGTGATCACCACGGGTGAGATGTTATAGGTGGAGACCCATGCCAGTGACCGGAGTATAAGGGGTCCCCGGTCTTCACCGACTTTTCTGCGGGGAACCCCCAGGTCGCTACCTCCGACATGGCTACCCACAGTGACAGCCGAGGTGCAGGAGAGGGACAACGCACACTGGGAGCGATGGTAGCAGGTAAATAGCTGTAGGAGGAGTACAGGTCCCAGGTGGGTAGCAGAAAGAACAGCAGGAGTAAACAGACTTATGGAACAGTAGGAATACAGCAGGTAACTTGACAGGTGCAACGACAGGTAACAGCAGGAATAAAACAGGTGCAAGGACAGCAGACAATGGACAGTCGGTCAGGAGCTCTGATGGACAGCACAAACTGAACTAGGCATCTCAGGGGTTAAGTCTTGAATAGCAGAACTCTGATGAACAAAACACAACACAATGCACCAACACTGGAGCAAGGGCAGGAAGTTCCTCTTATAGCCAGGGGTCACAGGTCAAGAGGAAGGCAATTGGGACACTGTCCCTTTAAATAGCAGAAAGCTGGCGCACACGGGACCCCAGGAAGCAGGAGCGAGGGTCGATGAGTACAAATGCTCGTAGCAGCAGGGACAGGAACAGGGGCGTAACTAGAGAAGCCAGGGCCCCAAAGGAACTTTTAGATGGGGCCCCCTACCCCTCCCCTCGCCCACCTCCCTGACCACAAACATTTACCAGGACATGCTGTTAGATAATGCAGATAATATAAGGGGCAAATACCTCACCATACATATCACCATCATACTGCTACCAAACAAATCCACCTATACCCAGACAAATATTACCAATAACGCTATTACATAGGAACCTGATTATACCGGCAGAACATGACCACAAAATGACCAAATAATACCCCTACACTATTACTGATCAGTACACAAGGACCAATAGTACCGCCATATAGTGACCATATAGTGGTATGTACTAGTGTACACTGGCTCTGCAGACTATATATAACCACCATACAGTGACCATATAGTGGTAGACACCAGTGTACGCAGACTCTGCAGACATAAGTGATTAAAGTGTAGTTACATCTTGTGACTCACAGGTGACATTTCTCTGACGAGTCGTTAACTTTCCCTTTTGTTCTGCATCTGGTCCAGACCGCCATCATGACATCTCCGGAGCACTTGTCCCAGGAGATTTAGACACAAATATCTTACAATCCTGACTTTTCCAGCACCTGCCCTACTGGCTATATGGGGTCCATTTAGGCAGGCAGGGTTTAGATAGGCTATATGGGGCCCCAGATAGGTAAGGTTTAGGTAGGCAATAGAGTCCCCATATAGGTAGGCAGGGTTTAGGTAGCTAAAGGGCAGGCTTCGGGGCTATATAGGTAGGCAAGCTTTAGCAGGCTATAGGGGCTATTCAGGAAGGCAGACTTAGAGAGCTATATAGGCAGGCTATAGGGGGCTATATAGACAGGCTTGGGGGGACTATGTAGGCAGGCTTGGGGGCTATATAGACAGGCTTGGGGGGACTATGTAGGCAGGCTTGGGGGCTATGTAGGCAGGCTGGGGGAGGCTATATAGGCAGGCTGGGGGGTATATAGGCAGGCTTGGGGGTATATAGGTAGGCTGGGGGGCTAGGCAGGCTGGGGGGTATATAGGCAGGCTGGGGGTATATAGGCAGGCTGGGGGTATATATAGGCATGCTGGAGGGTATATAGGCAGGCTGGGAGGCTAGGCTGGCTGGGGGTTATATAGGCAGGCTGGGGGGTATATATAGGCAGGCTGGGGGGCTATGCAGGCAGGCTGGGGGGTATATAGGCAGGCAGGGGGTATATATAGGTAGGCTGGGGGTATATAGGTAGGCTGGGGGTATATAGGCAGGCTGGGGGTATATAGGTATACTGGGGGGTATATAGGCAGGCAGGGGGGCTATTTAGGCAGGCTATAGGGCAGGTAAAATAATAAATAACTTACTTACCTCACTCCACGCTGCCCCGATGCGCTGCGCTCCAGCCTCTCTGCTCAGCGCAGGCGGCGCGGTGATTTGACGTCACCGCGCCAGCCACATGATCACAGAGAACCGGCAGGAGGGCCCGGGCGTTCAGAGGCAGTATGCGCCGGGCCCCTCAGCTCCTCGCCCGCCGGCAGTGAACTAGTATGTCCGTTGCTGGCAGGCCCAGAAGCGGCTTTTACTGGGGTAGGGAACGCGAGGGGGGGCAGTGCGCCAGGCCCCCTAAGAGCCTGGGCCCCGGGGCAGCTGCAATGTCTGCTACCCCGGTAGTTATGCCCCTGGACAGGAACCAGGACAGGTAACTATATTAGCAACGGGAACACAGCCATGGCAGGGACCGCAGCGTGAACCGTGACAGTACCTCCTGTCAGGAAAACCCGCCGGGCCCACTCGAGGGTCAACGGCCTGACTTGGGGTGTGTCGTGACGTTGTGCTGGGAGAGATCTGTTTACCCACGCTGGTTAAACAGAGCTCTGCCAGCCCAGTACTGCCACCAGTTCCTCGTTAGCTATAAGACTGGTCCGTTATAGACTCACAGAAAGGCCAGGAACCAGCCTTGGGTAGCGATATATTACAGACCAAGAATGGCGGGGGGCATGGCCTAGCAGCTGCACAGTGAGGATGCGTGGTGCCGGAGCTCATGCTTCCAGAGGCTTACAGCCATATAATCTAACTATGGGCTTCTCTGCTATATGGGCGCAGTTTAGTCCATATTTTAGCCCTCTTGTGACTGTGCCCTCCACAGCGCCAAAGGCTGTGACAGTTTACTCCTTTCTGATCTGCAGACCCTCAACTGACTCTGAAAGGGTTAATATTATCCCTCCTCTTCGCCAACAGCATTCTCTGTAAAGTTTCAGAACTGTGCTTCACTATTCTATACTACTATTTGAAACACTGATCTTCGCTGCCCCTCTGTGGCCTCCCAGGGCACGGCAACAAAGTATAGCCCGCAGCTGCAGTATTTGAAACCCATATTCTGCTCTGAATGTCGTGGGCAGGCTCGGACTGGGCCGCCAGGGGACCGGGGAATCCCCCGGGGGGCCCCCCCCGAGCCGCTGTGGGCCCCGGAGGCATTTGCCTTTGCTCCCGGGGCCCGGCCGCGCAATCGGTCACTGGACACCCGGGAACCCGCGTCCGGCGCCCAGAGACCGGCCTGGGAGTTGGGGAACTAATGTCCCGGCCCCCGGGGCTGCGCGGGTTGTCAGCGGAGCACAGCGCCACTAGCGCTGCGTCCGCTGATCTCCCCGCAGGCTGAACGCATTAGGCCTTCAGCCTGCCGGGTTTGCCGGCCCCTACGGGCTGACGTTAGGCGGCGCGGTGACGTCACTTCACAGCGCCGCCTATGCAGGGCGCCAGTAGGGAAAGCCGGCGGGGGCTCGAGCGGCCGGGACCTCCCGGGAACCGGAGCGGGAGCCGGGAGCCAGGTAAGTGGCTGGTTGTTTTTTGTTTTTAAATTATCTAAGGGGGCCCTGGCTACTTAGGGGGGGCCCCCTGGCTACTATGGGAGGCCCTGACTACTAAGGGGGGCCCCCTGATTTAAAGGGTGGGGGGGGCCCTGGCTACTAAGGGGGAGGGGCCCGGGGCTACTAAGGGGGGCCCCTGGTACTATGGGGGGCCCCTGACTACTAAGAGGGGCCCCTGACTAAAAGGGGGGGCCCTGGTTTACAAAAGGGGGGGGGCCCTGACTACTAGGGGGGGGCCCGGGCTACGAAGGGGGGACCCCTGATACTCAGAGGGGCCCCTGACTACTAAGGGGGGGGCCATGGCTACTAAGGGGGGGGGCCCTGGCTACTAAGGGGGGCCCCTGACTACTAAGGGGGGCCCCTGGCTACTATGGGGGGCCCCTGGCTACTAAGAGGGGCCCCTGACTACTAAGGGGGGCCCCTGGCTACTAAGGGGGGGGCCCTGGCTACTAAGGGGGGGGGCCCCTGACTACTAAGGGGGGTGCCCAGGCTACAAAGGGGGGGGCCCTGGCTACTAAGGTGGGGGGGCCCTGGCTACTAAGGGGGGGCCCCCCTGACAACTAAGGGGGGGCCCCTGACTACTAAGGGGGGGCCCCCCTGACTACTAAGGGGGCCCCTGACTACTAAGGGGGGGGGGCCCCTGACTACTAAGGGGGGGGCCTGACTACTAAGAGGGGGGGGGGCCCCTGACTACTAAGAGGGGGGCCCTGGTACTATGGGGTGGCCCTGGCTACTATGGGGGGCCCTGGCTACTATGGGGAGCCCTGGCTACTAATGGGGCCCTTCGCTACTAAGGGGGGCCCCTGGCTACTATGGGGGGCCCCTGACTACTAAGAGGGGCCCCTGATTACTAAGGGGGGGGCCTGGCTACTATGGGGGGCCCTGGCTACTATGGGAGGCCCTGGCTACTAATGGGGGGGGGGGCCCTGACTACTAAGGGGGCCCCTGACTACGTCGGGGGCCCCTGACTACTATGGGGGCCCCTGGCTACTCTAGGGGGCCCTGGCTACTACGGGGGCCCTGGCTACTAAGGGGGCCCTGGCTACTATGGGGGGCCCTGGCTACTAAGGGGGGCCCCTGACTACTAATGGGGGCCCTGACTACTAAGGGGGCCTTGGCTACTATGGGGGCCCCTGACTACTATGGGGGCCCCTGGCTACTAAGGGGGCCCTGGCAACTATGGGGGGCCCTGGCTACAAAGGGGGGGGCCCTGACTACGAATGGGGGCCCTGACTACTAAGGGGGTCCCTGACTACTAAGGGGGCCCCTGACTACTATGGGGGGCCCAGGCTACTAAGGGGGGCCCTGGCTACTAAGGGGGGCCCTGACTACTAAGGGGGGCCCTGACTACTATGGGGGCCCTGGCTACTAAGGGGGGCCCTGGCTACTATGGGGGGGCCCCCTGATTATATGGGGGGCCCTGGTTTACTTGGGGGGGCCCCTGACTTACTATGGGGAGGCCCTTTGGTACTATGGGGGGGCCTGGCTACAATGGGGGGCCCATGACTACTATGGGGAGGCCTGGCTACTATGGGGGGCCCTGACTAAAAAGGGAGGCCCTGACTACTAAGGGGGCCCCTGGCTACTATGGGGGGGCCCTGGCTACTATGGGGGGCCCCTGACTACTATGGGGTGGCCTGGCTACTATGGGGGGCCCTGGCTACTATGGGGGGCCCCTGACTACTATGGGGGGCCCTGACTACTAAGGGAGGCCCTGACTACTAAGGGGGCCCTGGCTACTATGGGGGGCCCTGGCTACTATGGTGGGCCCCTGACTACTATGGGGGGCCCTGACTACATAAAGGGGCCCCCTGACTACATAAAGGGGGCCCTGATAATAAAGGGGGGGCCCTGACTAAATAAAGGGGCCCTGGCTACATTAAAGGGGGCCCTGTACTAAAGGGGAGCCCTGACTACATTAAAGGGGGCCCTGGCTATATAAAGAGGGCCCTGACTAACTAAGGGAGCCCTGACTACCTAAAGGGGGGCCCTGACTACCTACACACTACCTAAAGGGGGCCCCTGACTACCTACACACTAGCTAAAGGGGGCCCTGACTACCTACACACTAGCTAAAGGGGGGCCCTGACTTCTACTTTATAGCTAAGGGGGGGTGATTTCCCTGCACACTAGCTAAAGGAGGCCCCTAACTACCTGTTCAAACCTAAAAGAGACCCTTAACTGCCTGAACATCCCTAAAAGAGACCCCTAACTGCCTGTATTACTCCTAAAGGAGGCCTTAAAACTGCCTGTTTTACTATCTAAAAGAGAGACCCTTAACTGCCTGTATATCCCTAAAAGGGGACCCCCTAACTGCCTGTTTTACTCCTGCATTTATCTCCAGGGGGGTTAGTCCTTTCCCCCCCCACCCACCCCCCAGGATACTAGACCTCTAAGTTATGGCTTGTACCGGCTCTCCCACCCCTGGGAAGTTTTTTAGAGAGGTGGGGAAATGGGAAAAAAGATGCTGGAAAATTGAGGATTCTAAGATATTTGTGTGTAATTTCTGCAGGGATGAGTTGTGGCCGGGAAAGTCATCATGGCGGTGTGGAACGGATGCAGAAGAAAAGAGAATAAGAACGGGTCATGAGGGAAAAGAGAACGGATCCTCAGATTGGAGTCTCTGGTGAGTCCCTGGATGGTAAGGGGTTATGTTACTTCTATATTGGATCAGTGTTGTTTCACTGTAATGTGATGTGACCTGAGTGGTGTCAGATACTTTGGTCTCCATTGGCGGTGTTGTAGGTTATACCTGTGCTGGTGTCTGACCACTATGTGGTCTCTATATGGCGGTGTTGTAGGTTATAAATGAGTTGGTGTCTGACCTCTATGTGGCCTCTATATGGTGGTGTTGTAGGTTATACCTGAGCTGGTGTCTGACCTCTATGTGGTCTCTATATGGTGGTGTAGTAGGTTTTTACCTGAGCTGGGTTTTTGACCACTATGTGGTCTCTATATGGCAGTGTTGTAGGTTATACCCGAGCAGGTGTTTTGACCTCTATGTGGTCTCTATATGGGGGGTGTTGTAGGTTATACCTGAGGTGGTGTCTGAGCTCTTTGTTTGGGCTCTATATTTGGGAGTGTTGTAGGTTATACCCGAGCTGGTGTCTGACCTCTATTTTTGGTCTCTGTATGGCGGTGTTGTAGGTTATACCTGAGCTGGTGTCTGACCTCTATGCGGTTTCTATATGGCGGGTGTTGTTGGTTATATTGGCATTAGTTTAGTGGCAGTGTACATGTGTCCTGATTGAACCCTGTGATAGAGTTACACTTTTACTTTCTTGGTGGTTATTTTAGAAGGTGGTGAGGTGAGTGACCAATGGAAACGTGGAGGGAGATATTGTATGTGGGTGGAGGGGGATAGTGTATGTGGGTGGAGGGGGATAGTGTATGTAGGTGGAGGGGGATATTGTATGTGGGTGGAGGGGGATAGTGTATGTGGGTGGAGGGGGATAGTGTATGTGGGTGGAGGGGATATTGTCTTTGGGTGGAGGGGGATAGTGTATGTGGGTGGAGGGGGATAGTGTATGTGGGTGGAGGGGGATAAGTATTTTGGGTGGAGGGGGAATAGTGTATGTGGGTGGAGGGGGATAGTGTATGTGGGTGGAGGGGGATAGTGTATGTGGGTGGAGGGGATATTGTATGTGGGTGGAGGGTGATATTGTATGTGGGTGGAGGGTGATATTTTATGTGGGTGGAGGGTGATATTGTATGTGGGTGGAGGGGGTTAGTGTATGTGGGTGGAGGGGGATATTGTATGTGGGTGGAGGGGATATTGTATGTGAGTGGAGGGGGATATTGTATGTGGGTGGAGGGGGATATTGTATGTGGGTGGAGGGGGATATTGTATGTGGGTGGAGGGGATATTGTATGTGGGTGGAGGGGATATTGTATGTGGGTGGGGGGGATATTGTATGTGGGTGGAGGGGGATATTGTATGTGGGTGGAGGGGGATATGGATGGAGCTACTTAGCCCTGTGTCTATGATATGCTAGACAGACAGATATGTGCGATAGACAGATATGTGACTCTCTTGGTACGGTGTACTACACCATACAATTCTGTTTTTGACACGGTATTATGTGGTAAAATGGGCGCATTTATGTCCGAGAGGCCGGTAATATTGTTACGTACAGTAGGGTGGGCCCCCCAAGATCAAGGGTGGGCCCCCCCAGATCAACTCCCCTGTGGGCCCCAGACCCCCCAGTCCGACACTGGTCATGGGGATATTCTGAGACTGTCAGTGAAATATTTCTGTTTTTGCGCTGGCCCCAGCTTATCCTGGGGCCCTGCTCATAGCGGTGGGAACTCTGCTGGGACTTTGTGCTTTAAATACAGGATATTCTTCCCTCTCCCCACTGCTGCTATATACGGAAGCCCAAGTTATCAGCTGCTCCCGTGCCTTAGTTGGTGACTACTATACCAACAATTGACAGGTAACCTGTCGAACTTTACCCGGGCATCTCAACTGCCCTGCAGGTGCGCACTTGAATGGTGATTAACGCAATGTGATTGTGTACGTACCTCTAGAGCTGGGGGTCCCCATTGTGCAACACTCAACCTAACCACATACTTCTGTATCTGCCCTACATACGTTGTACTCCGCGGCTACTGTCCGAAGACTGACACTATGGCGCCTGTTAAGCCATCATCAAAAGCACTAGAGAAGCTGGACAAATTTCGCAGATCTGAATGTATCTCAAATATGGACTCTGAATCCACCGAGGACATGCATTCAGATGTAGTTCAAGAGCCCTCTGAACCGGAGTCTCTAAACCCGGAAACTCTAAAGGTCTTAGCCGCCATTGAATTCTATAAGGAATACGCCGGCCTCCTTGCCCCGCAACTGCTGGAGGTCTATCAGTCTGCCCTTCAGGATGGGTTTTTATCCCAATCTATGTGTGAGGCAATAGTTGTTGTTCTGCCCAAGCCAGGCAAGGATCCCCTGTACTGCGACTCCTACCGCCCGATTTCCCTTATCCAAAGACATTAAAATATTAGCTAAGTATTGCTAGAAGGCTAAAAAAAGTTTTCTGCCATAATACCCTGCCCCAAAAGGGCTTATGCCCGGAAAGTCAACTGCCCTGAACTTTAGGCGCCTATACACTAACTTGCAGGCAGTTCATAATGATGTGGGATCCAGAATTGTAGTCTCGCTCGATGCTGCCAAAGCCTTTGATTCTATCGAATGGTCATACTTATTTCTCACCCTGGAAAGGTTTGGCTCCAGCCCCACCTTTATAAATTGAGTGAGACTGTCATATTCGGATCCTACCTCCAGGGTAACTGTTAATGGGTGGATTTCCGACCCCTTTCCTCTATGCAGGGTTACTAGGCAGGGCTGCCCCCTGTTCCCCCTACTTTTCACCTTTAATCTCAGGGCCCACTCTGAGATTAAAGGCCTAGCGCGCAGACGACACTCTGCTATATTTTTCGGATCCCCAGGAATCATTGCAGTATTATAGTCAAACGGAATTTTTGGGGCTCTAAGGACTGACGATAAATTGGTCAAAATCTAACATTTTAACAATAGATGTGTCAGTTCCCACAGAGAGTGCACCTGCCTCCAAAGTGGCTTGGTCTTCCTGCATAACCTACCTCTGGTTGCGGGTGTCCTTATCTGCTCAAGATTTTGAAGCCCTGAACCTCGCCCCACTTAATGTTTTTTTGCAGACCAAGGTAAATAGTTGGGACAAACTTAGGTTATCCAGTGCGGCTCGGATCAGCTTTAAAAGATGACTCTCCTGCCGAAAATCTTATATACCCTCCAGCAGGCCCCGATATATTACTTCCGCATTGGACAGGATCAGAGGCACATTACTTTCCTTTGTGTGGCAGGGATGGCGGAATTTAATGTCCCCATGGGATGAATGGGGAGCCTCCTTCCCTGATAGTCAGTTACTTTTTATCCTCCATAGGTCATACTATTCTACCTCTAGACTTAGTAAATTTCGAAACAGCCATTTAGCCTCTGGTACCTTTTTCCACCTTATCTGGTCATGTCCCAGGGTGTTGGGATTTTGGGCCCAGGTCGTCCGGTTCCTAAACGATGCGATGGGGTGTCCAGTCCCGTTCACCCCTATGGTCTGCTTGTTCGGATCGGAACCTGAAAGATTTTGCTCGCGATATCAGCACTCTTTTGTGGTAGAAGTGCTATTCTTTGCTAGAAAAGCTATTGCGAAGTACTGGTTGGCTTCTAGGCCTCCCTCAGTGGGGGAATGGAAGGGTCTAATCAACAATGCCTTACCACACCAAAAATGGTTGTTTCGTCACATAAATTGCCCGAGCAAGTTTGACAGGATTTGGGGTGGGTGGATCAGTGCCACCGATACGTTGCGTGGTCTACAAGCCCTGTCGTATGAGGGTCCCCCCCAGTCCTTTTTACAATTTTTGGACAGTCAGCAGCTCCCATGGTGAGTTTTCAGCGGCCCTTTATACAGGTCGGGGTTCCAGAACGCCTGGGCCCCAGAACACGGAGCCAACTTTGTGATTGGCTTTTTTTTTTTTCTTTATACATGCCCCTTTTTTCGTTTTTTTTCACCTCTGTGCATCAAAAAAGACATTAATAAATTACCGTTTTGGGGTTTTTGGCTGACCTTTGGTTCCTGCACGTTGCAGGATTTGTATTTGTATTATTTTCTCCTGTTTTACTATTAGGGTACTTTACAGTGAGGTTCTATACCTCCTTACATCCTTGACAAATGTATAACGCGTACAAATGTTGATAATATTACAACATAACTGTCTGCCACTTTAGTAGTATGTACTGCTATATGGATGTATGATTTTTACTGTTTTCACATATGTACCCGACAGTAATCCTTTAATAAAATTTATTTGTTGATTTAAAAAAAAAAAGAAAGAGAATGGCAGGTGAGGTCGATTACCAGGACAACAGACTAGCTAAGATTAAAGGTTATAGATTTAATTCGCCTTGGAGGGTGCACTAGACAAGCAATATATACATATACACTCACCGGCCACTTTATTAGGTACACCTGTCCAACTGCTCGTTAACACTTAATTTCTAATCAGCCAATCACATGGCGGCAACTCAGTGCATTTAGGCATGTAGACATGGTCAAGACAATCTCCTGCAGTTCAAACCGAGCATCAGTATGGGGAAGAAAGGTGATTTGAGTGCCTTTGAACGTGGCATGGTTGTTGGTGCCAGAAGGGCTGGTCTGAGTATTTCAGAAACTTCTGATCTCCTGGGATTTTCACGCACAACCATCTCTAGGGTTTACAGAGAATGGTCCGAAAAAGAAAAAACATCCAGTGAGCGGCAGTCCTGTGGGCGGAAATGCCTTGTTGATGCCAGAGGTCAAAGGAGAATGGGCAGACTGGTTCGAGCTGATAGAAAGGCAACAGTGACTCAAATAGCCACCCGTTACAACCAAGGTAGGCAGAAGAGCATCTCTGAACGCACAGTACGGCGAACTTTGAGGCAGATGGGCTACAGCAGCAGAAAGACCACACCGGGTGCCACTCCTTTCAGCTAAGAACAGGAAACTGAGGCTCCAATTTGCCCAAGCTCATCGAATATTGGACAGTAGAAGATTGGAAAACGTTGCCTGGTCTGATGAGTCTCGATTTCTGCTGCGACATTCGGATGGTAGGGTCAGAATTTTGGCGTCAACAACATTGAAAGCATGGATCCATCTGCCTTGTATCAACGGTTCAGGCTTGGTGGTGGTGGTGTCATGGTGTGGGGAATATTTTCTTGGCACTCTTTGGGCCCTTGGTACCAATTGAGCATCGTTGCAAACACCTTGTTGAATCTATGCACGAAGAATTGAGGCAGTTCTGAAGGCAAAAGGGGGTCCAACCCGTTACTAGCATGGTGTACCTAATAAAGTGGCCGGTGAGTGTATACAGATATTGGTCAGAGGTGCAAATAAGGATATGGTTACAAACAAAGAGGCAGCAAGATGTGTCTACTTACCTTAGGTTGGCTTGGTGGCCTTGCTTCTGTGTGGGTGCTCCTGGAATGCTGATGTCAGGTACCCCCCCTCCAATGAACAACAACAAGCATACCTGGGCTTCGGCTTATAACAGTAATGGGACAGCCCACGACAGACAGCTGCACACTCCTCCCTCTCTGGTCATGCCATTTTTCGGCTGAAACACAAAATGGGCCATATCGCGGAAGGGCATTGGGCTTCCTGGTGACTGCTGCTATCTCAGTGAGTTTAAATTATGAGAGCTGCGGGGTTGGCTATCATTTTTGTGTCAATTTTCCTCACACCTCCCCCCTTTTGAGCGCGTTAGGGGGCAACACCTCTCATGTTCTCCTGGGCGCCCGGTCTCCCCCTCTCACTGTCGGGACAATCCATCAGCGTTGCCGTGGTCTCGGCCCTTCCGGTGGCGAATGGCGAAGTGGTACTGTTGGAGCGCCAGGCTCCAGCATAGCAAACTACCACTGGTTCCGGAGACTGTGTGTAACCAGCTCAGAGGGTTATGGTCTGTCTCCATGATGAAATGATGCCCGTATAAGTAGGGCTGCAGTCACTGAAGGGCCCACACTATTGCCAGACATTGCTTCTCCATTGTGGAGTAGGCCACTTCCCTTGGCAGAAGCTTCCAGCTCAGGTACATAACAGGATGTTCCTGTCCCGTTGTGTCAACCTGGCTGAGCACTGCACCGAGGCCAAAGTCACTGGCATCGGTTTGTACTATAAACTGCCGGTTGAAGTCGGCTGCTTGTAGTACTGGGGAGCTGGAAAGGGCGGCCTTGAGGGCCCGGAAGGCCGCCTCTCAGTCGTTTGTCCAATCGACTGCGGAGGGCAACCTCTTCCTGGTGAAGTCCGTCAGAGGCTTAGCCAGGCTACTATAGTGTGGAACAAACCTCCTATAGTATCCAGCGGTGCCCAGGAAGGGCATCACCTGCTTCTTGGTCCTGGGGGTGGGCCAGGATGCGTTGGCATCCACTTTTCCGGGCTATGGCTTCAAGGCCCCCCCCCCCACCTACCCGATGCCCCAGCTAGTGGACCTCTCTCATGCCCAGCTGGCACTTTTCCGGCTTGATGGTCAAGCCTGCCTGGCGGATTCACCCGAGCACCTGCGTCAGGTGCACGAGGTGATCCTCCTAGGTGGGACTGAAAATGGCTATGTCATCCAGGTACACGGCCATGTACCCTTCAAGTCCCTTGAGCAGCGTGTTGACCATCCACTGAAAGTGGCAAAAGCATTCTTCTGCCAAATGGCATGACGGTGAACTCGTACAGTCTGAATGGGGTGATAAAGGCAGAGTGTTCCCGTGCCTCATGGGTCAGGGGCATCTGCCAATATCCCCGGCTCAGATCCATGATGGTCAAGTACTTGGGTGGCCAACTGATCGAGCAGGTCATCGATGCATGGCATTGGGTATGCATCGGTGACTGTGACAGTGTTGAGCCCCATGTAGTCCACGCAGAACCGGGTGGTCCGATCCTTCTTGGGGACTAGAACTACGGGCGAGGCCCAGGCCCGGTTGGATGCCTGGATGACCCCCAGCTTCAGCATCTCATCGATCTCCTTGCGCAGGTGCTGCTGCACATCGAGGGACATTGGTGAACAATGCCTGGAAGGGGTTGAGAGTTGCCCACAGCTGGGACCGTTGGTCCTCCAGGAGCTGTCTGCAAATCCCCACATTCTCTATGGATCCAGCCACCCTGACCAGGGTGAGTATATCCAGGAGGGCCTCCGCCTCTCCTTCCTCGCTCATGATGCGCCTTCATCATGTTCATGTGGAAGGCCTTCCGCCTTCCCCGGTCGTGGTCCCGGGTGACTAGGTACATTACGGCATTGAGTTGCTGGTGCACGACATATGGGCCTTCCCAGGCTGCCTGAAGCTTTTCCTGTGGTACAGGGACCAGTACCCACACTTTATAACCACCTGGTAGGTTCTCTCACAAGCTTTCTGGTTGTACCACTGCTTCTGGTCGGCCTGGGCCCGCAACATATTTTGATGCACCTGCTGCGTCAAGGCCTGCATTTTGTCACGGAAGCGCACAACATACTCGATGACCAAATGCTGGGCCAGCCTTTCCTTTGTCTTGGTGATCCCTAGGTGTCCGGCCATCGGAATCTCATGCACAACCCACAACAACTCCGCCCTGAACAGATAAGGTACCACCAACCGTCTGTCCCTGGGCCATGCCTCCGGTGAACCCGGTCGGACCGTCATGTGGTACAGCCATCCTTGGTATACCACCTATAGCAAAAAATAGGGGGCCTATCACATAAGTAACAAGTGGTCAACAAAATATTGTAATATACACCTAAAGATGCCAAACCACAAAAAATGTTTGAATAAAACTAACTTTTATTGAAAAATTTGTCAAAAAATATGTATTTAAAACTTACAATACTGCAAGTCCCCACATTCTCTATATGTATCCATCGACCCTGACCGGGGCGAGCATATCTAGGAGGGTCTCCACCTCTCCTTCCTCGGGCAGGTTGCACACAGGAAGGGCACATGCCTCTCGCTCATGATGCGCCTTCATCATGTTCACGTGGAAGGCCTTCTGCCTTCCCCGGTCGTGGTCCAGGGTGACTAGGTACAGTACGGCATTGAGTTGCTGGTGCACGACATATGGGCCCTCCCAGGCTGCCTGAAGCTTGTCCTGTGGTACGGGGACCAGTACCCACACTTTCTGAGACACCTGGTAGGTTCTCTCACAAGCATTCTGGTTGTACCACTGCTTCTGGTTGGCCTGGGCCTGCAACATATTTTGATGCACCAGCTGCATCAAGGCCTGCATTTTGTCACCAAAGCACACAACATACTCAATGACCAACACCTCCAGGGTGGCTAAGTCTCCCTCTCAGGCTTCCTTCACCAGAGCCAGAGGCCCCCAGACATGTCGCAATAGCACTGTATAGATAGCATGTCTACGACACCTTATTCCCCAAATGATAACATCAAAGGAAATATTATATTCAATCAAAAATATATAACATTCTACAGAAAATACTGAAACATATGCCCTGTTAAGCTTAAAAAATAATAAATATGTATATAAACATATACTGAAAATACTTAACTTAAACAGGTAGCAAATAGTAGAATCATGCATAGGGGAACATGGGTATAGACACGCACCTCGACACGCGTTTCAACTGCGCATGCGTGAATACACCACCGTAGACACCGCGCCGGCCCTAAACTAAAATGGAGACTAAACGAGATAAAATGCATACCATACGAGTCCCAAAGTGAAGATGGAGGCCGGACATAGTAATAATGCAACCACGCATGCACAAAAAAAACGCACATCCGCGGAACAACAACAACCAGTTCTTAATAAAATGGAGTCCAGTGTATATCTATATAATACATAACACCAAGCAAAAGTAAAATGGAAGTGTGAGTGAAAGTGACAAATCAGGAAGTGATCAGTGCAAAGTGCAAAGTGATTGTGGCAAAGAAATACATGCAGGACGAAAAGTGCAAGTAAGGTTTATTATTGGTGTAACACAGACATGATTTTACTCTGGACCCCATAAAGGACATAATATGGTCATAACAATAAATAAAGTGCACTATGCAAGATAAATATATAAAGATGATATCCAAAAATATGAAACCTAATAAAACAAATAATGTAAAAATATTATTATACCTATATCAAATTACATAAAAATATATGACATATCAAATTAATCAATATGAATAATATAGTGCCACTGTCCAAATGTGCAAAAGTGAATATAATAAATGCATAACAATTATATAAAACATGGTAAAGTACAAATAATGTGAAAATATATTATTTCTATGTCAAATGACATAAAAACATGACATGTGAATACAATCAATATAAATAAAGTGCCAACAAACAAATGTGCAAAGATGCATATAATAATACAATACACAAATAATAATGAAAAAAGTGCAAATGCAATACAAAAAGGTATGGGGAAAAAAAATTAATGTATCTTCTCTCGATTAATCCTTCTGTGTCTCCCAGGCAAATGCACATAGATTCCAATTGGTAACCAACACGACTTAATTGACGATAATACTAGAACAGAATGAAATAAAAACAAATTAATGAAAAATGATCTAAAAACACATAGATATACCAGAAAATGAACATTAAAAATGGATGAAATAAAACAAATATTACCACAAATCATTACAATTATAAAAATGGTGCAAAATTAAACTGATCATTAAGTCCTTTTGGATATACCGTATCCAGTGTAAAAATCCATGTCATCTCCTTTTGTGCTAGAATCATTCTCCAATCACCACCACGTGAATTGAACAATACCCTATCAATTCCTCTAAACCTCAAAACACAAGCATCACAATTGTGAAAGGTTTTAAAATGACGGGGAATTGGGTCCAAGTCACAATCCAATTGATTCTCAGCTGCAACAATCCCAAGGATATGCTCTCGAATTCTTCTACGGAATTCTCTGGTAGTCATTCCCACATAAATTAAGCCGCCAGGACAAGTGGCAAAATAAATAACTCCAACTGTGGTACATGTGATAGTATGAGTAATCTTGAATGTTTTGTCTTTCGAAGAATTCCAAAAAGAATCCGTTGTATCAACATTTTTACAAGCCTTACAGTTGCCACACGGGTGACACCCCCATTTTGAAAAAACTTTGAGATTCTCGGTTCACATATTTTGATCAAAAGATGTTTAAGCTGCCCACGACTTTTAACGTGATCTCAAATAGGGCAGTCCAACACTATCATATAACGTATGGTTCTGCACAACAAACACTTCTGAAAAAACATATGCAAACCTTTATTGAGAGGTAAAAGATAGTGTAGGACTGCCCTATTTGAGATCACATTGAAAGTGTGGGGCCTTAAAAATCTTTTGATCAAAATATGTGAACCGAGAATCTCAAAGTTTTTTCATGTATGATAGACAGCATAAATGCTTTCTTAGGGATTTCTCGACGTAATGCGTATTGAGCCCCTCTTTCTGCAGTAAACAATGGGTATGGCCCGCTGGCAGTTGGAGTGCGTGTTGTACATGTACTATATATATATAATATATATATATATATATTATATATCATATAGTATGTAATATAGGTATAGTATTTATATGTGTTGGTGTCTGATTGCCGAGCCCAGTCAGTGGCACCATATATTATTGCATATTGTTTTTCATTCAGAAGTTGTTTCGTTTGCTAGACAACCATAACGTTGATATTTCTGGAGTATATATTATTTTAACCTATATGTGAGCAGAAAGGAGGTGCTCATCCATTTTTGCTTTTTCTGCACTCAGCCCACTCTCACAGTCTGTCATACAAGAAGAGTTGCTCAGTGCTTGCAGGTTAAGGTGTGTTTATAATGTGTTTTTCTCTCTGAGTGATAAAAGGAGCTACGTGGACCAGTGAGAGGCCTTAACATGTGGCTCTATTAGAGAGGTAACAGTATATGACTGTAGACTGCCCAATTAGATCAGAAACGTATGAAAATTTCATGATTTTTCGTACGGGCAGCTAAACAACCACCCGATTTTGGTGCCCTTAGAACCAAAGGCTGACTGCTCTGGGTGAAGCACCTGCTGTATATAGCTCCTTGACCAGTATAGTCCTTCAATTGCCGAGAATCTCTTTTATAAGTAATGCGCTTGGGGATGACTGTCCAAATAATGACCCAAAACTTCATCAATTTTTGATACATCCCAATATTTCTTTAGTGCTTTGTACATCAAATTGTGCTGAGCATTTGTCACTTTCACTTCCATACTTTTACCTTTGCTTGGTGTTATGTATTATATAAGTATACACTGGACTCCATTTTATTAAGAACTGGTTGATGTTGTTCCGCGCATGCGTGATTTTTTTGCGCACGCGCGGTTGCGTTGTTAATATGTTCGGCCTCCATCTTTACTTTGGGACTTATATGAATTTATTGGTACAAATATTTTTGTAACAGGCTTTTCCATTGGCGATTGACCATTTATATACTGGGCATGTTAGTTAGACAGTGGCCTCCGGACGAAGCGATAGGCGAAACGCTCGTCGAGGCATGTGTCTATACCCAATGTTAACACTTAAGTTCTGATTCCTACTGTTTGCTACCTTTTAAGTTAGTATTTAGTATATATTTATATACATATTTATTATTTTTTTAAGCTTAACAGGGCATATGTTTCAGTATTTTCTGTAGAAAGTGTGAGCTTTAGCGGCTCTGGGATCATGACACACGTTTTTCTTCAGGGCAGAGGACAGAGTGTTTCTAGAGGAGTGTAAAATACAGTGCCTCTGAATTTATTAAAGTAGAGCAAGACAATGAATAAGTGTCAAGAGCATGCAACAATATAGAACAAAACAAAAGTCCTTAGCCCGTCTGGCTCTAAACTAACAGAGTTAGACTTACTAACACCTTTGCAGTAACGGAACAAAACAGGAAGCAGTCCTGCTGGTTTCCCCATTGTCCTGGTCTCCTCCCAGACTTGAAATGGTTACGCTGGGAGTTGTACCACCCCTAGTCGATATTACCTGTCTGAACCCATGGGGAGTGAGCACCCATCGCTGCTATATATATGCTCACACCCAGGTGATAGAGGCCGCTCCTCAGGAAGGTGTGCGGAAAGCCATACTAGACGATACAACTCTGTCTATCTCACATGTTTTTTGTCTCCTATAAAGAGAGGTTGTAGCACAGCCAAACCGCATGTGGGGGAAAGGTTAAAACCTGAGTATTTTGAGCGAGTGACATGTCTGCAGAGTGTGGGTTTTTCGTTATAAGTGTGAGTCCTTTTTTTAAGTGTGGAGAGACTGTAATATTGGAGAGACTATAGATTTGGGGAGTTTCTGAGAGGGACAGTAATAGTACTGCTTTATTATTATAATTTGGTGGTAATTCAATATATCTTGTTTATGGTAACATCCCCATGAGTTCCATGTTTGCGTGAGACAATGCTGTCCAGTTGCCATCCTGTGCAATGTAATTTCCATCCTTGAGCACTCGTACAGGGGCGATACTGCTGTGGCAACGATGTGTGCACACTGACACATTTAGGAAGCCCGGATCCAGATCTAAATGAGGCAAGTGGCAAGACATGATCCATTCCAACTCAGAGGATAGCGAAGTTTGCTGCTCACTGAGCAATCACGGCGCAGGTGTAGATGCTGGGTAGGATGGTAGCATGGAAGTGAGCAGAACTAGTAGGTCAGCTACTGGTGGTAAACAGTTAGAAATGAAGGTAGAGGGAAAAGTGTCAGGGAGGCTAGTCCTGGTCCTGGAACACCCAACAACTTTTTCAAGATTGGTGGATAGAGGGGCGTAGATAATCAGCTCAAAATAGCAGTGCTGAGCAAGCAATGACACTACCCTGTCTGCCTCCAGTAATATGAGGACATAGGTCAGGCATAGAGCCAGGTGCTAGTAGATTGACGGGACGTCCATTTATTATGGGGCACTCAGATAGGGGCAATGTGCCACAAAAACGGGATCGTGTCGATACAGTATGTTGTTTACCGTGGGGCCTCGAGTTCGATCATATGCGACGGATCGGGCTTGACAGATTGACTGGGTGAGGGGCTGTGGCGAAATCCTGTCGAGTCATGTGCACAGATGGATCACCAATGACAGAATTAGAGGTAGGTGGATGATCCATAAAAATGATTTCAGTGGACTTAGGCAAAAGCTCAAGGCAAGGACCGCCAAGGTAATTATTTTTCGATAAAATATTAACCTGTTCCACGGGCCACACAGAGAGGTGCAATCGAGACAGATTACGAGAGGTGAATAACGTGGGCTCAAAAAAATTAGAGTAGGTAAAGAGTAGGATTTGGGTTTTTGGAGAACTGGGCTGACTTCTTAGTCTTGCTACAGACTCTAGGTCAAGGGATGGGCTGCACCTAAATGGGGAGGGTGCAGCTGTTATTAGGGAGACAAATGCTAGGAAGTTGTGGAGGAAGTATTTAAACTAGTGGACTGAGGTGGGGTGGGATAACTACAAAGATAGCAAGCTAAGAATAGGGAATAGATAGAGACTTGGAATGTGGAATAAAACAGGGGGTGGAGTGCGGAGTGGATAGTTTGTAGCAATAGGTCAATTAAGCAGATCAGGGAGGAAAGGAATAAAAACTTGAAAAATTCTTACAAATTAGTATGCTGACCAATGCTAGGAAGTCTGACCAACAAAATAAATGAACTATGAAATTACGAGAGCGCGAGACCGAAGAAAAATATGAGCATAGTGAGGTGATAACTGAGACATGGCATGGACGAAAGCTACTAAATGATAAAGTACGTTTAAGCGAAGCTCAAAAAACGTATTAAGTTGAAATAGACTGTCGCGTTAACTACAGGGTTACGAGCGTCTATTTAGAAGTGGAACGTAAAGACTGAAGAGGGGAGGTGTCTGTCTCTATGTACAAAATCTCTAGTCTGACAGCCAACAGCTGAGGGAAGGTATAGGTACATCGTTAATATTAACATGTGGAAGTCATTATGGATAAAAATACAATTTTTTTTTTTGGGTAACAATAACAATAAATACTTAATAGGGTACGCTATAGTGCCACCAAATATAGGCACCCATAGAAATGTCCTCCACAGGCGAATAGATTTGAGTGCAGCTAATCGAGAATGAGTTGTTATTATGAGACTTTAACTATCTTCAGACTCAATTAGGTAAATCTGAACCTGTATGCTCCTCATAAAGAGAAACAGGTTGTTTGTCAATTACTAATGAAAATTACCTATGCCAAATGGTGAGCATAGAATACTTCAGAGGAAAGGCCCTTCTAGACTTAATAATCACTAATAGACCTGACAGAGTAAACAAAGGTTCAGGTTGAGGGACACCTAGGAAATAGTGACCAAAATATAATACATTACCGTTAAGTCCTTCAATAGAGTTTTATTTGTCAAGAGCACAAAAACCACTGAGTGAATTATAGGAAGGCTAATTTTATTCCTGCTTAGGGAGGCCCATAGACCGTATTGACACTGTGGACAATGGGCGACATGTAATGAATCTCGCCAACGTCGGAGCGCATGTGGTTCCGCCAGATTTTTCCGCGAAATTAGCGTGCCTGATTTTAGGTCGGGGCCGGAGGTGCGCTCAACATACTATGATAAAGTCGCCGCGCTCGTCAGTGTGAGACGGGGCGCAGTGAGGCGGAGGTATCTTAGGCGAAGTGCGAGCTGCGCGCTCATATTTCGCCGTCCGAGGAGGTGAGCTCATACATTGCGGGGAAAGTTCACCGCGAGCCTCCCGAGTGTGATGGGTGCGCGAAGGGGACTAGGGCAGATGACTGCGTCTAACAAGTATTCCGATTTGAGGAGTGGCAAAGAAGCAGCGAGACATCATAAAGATGCCCGTGCGGCATGGAGTATGCAGTCAAGAAAATCGCCTTTTATAAAGGCGTAAAAAAATCTCAGAAAAAGAGCTCAAACCTACTAAAAAAATGAACAAAAATAACACCACTTTCCACTAAAACTAGAACGGCGCTACACTCGGGAAAATTTGGATATTGTAAAATGTGCCGGGAAATACAGTAATTCAAATTCTGTAAGCTATTCTCTGTTGGTCAGGCAGAAACCAGCAATAACGAAATAGGAGCGACAGTGACCCAATTAAAACCGTATGGAGAAGTATGGAACCAATCAAAAACAAGGCGGGACAGTTTCCAATACAGATAAAAATGCGTCAGAAAAGAGCTTGATTGGTGTGAGCTAGTAGGGGGCTATGGCCAATCCTGGCCAATCATAATAGGAGCGACAGAAATATTAACCAATCAAATTCAAAGGCGGGACAGTTCAAAATACAGTAAAAATGGCAGAGAAAAGGACAAGCTGATTGTCGCTGAGCTAGCGTGGGCTTGGCTATCCGGGCCAAACAGAGGCGGAGGCTACTTGTCCATTATAACGTCTTATGGGACAATCGGGGCAATAAAATCTCAGCTCTAGCGCGATGTGGCATGGATATGATTTTCTAAAAATCATTTTTTATTAGGTGTAAACTACTATCTTGAGAAAGAATCTGAGAAACCTTCTAGTAAACATAATCAATCAAATCAACGTAACAATGAGCGTTTGATCCGCCTCACCGCGCTACAATCAAGAATGGGAATATCAAGAGAATTGCCGGGAAATACAGATTAATTCAAATTCTGTAATGCTCTTCATCAACGTCGTTCAAAAAACAGTCATCAGAACTATGGATCGACAGAGACCCACTATAACCCTAAATTGGAAAAATATTGTCCAATCAAAATCCAAAGGCGGACAATTCTAAAATACATAGTAAAAATAGCAGAGAAGAAGAACTGATTGGTTGAGCCAGGCGGGGCATTGCTATCCCGGCCAAGTTCAGAGCGATGAGCTACTTGTGCTCATGTAGTCATGGAGAGACTGGAGGCAAATGAAATCTCGGCTCTCAGCGCCGAGTGACGGCATGGAGTGTGATTAAAAAAATTATTTTTTTAGTTGTAAAACATTGATCTGAAAAAGAGCTGAAACCTTCCTAAAAACATAAATCAATCAAAGTCCCTAACAACGTCTGCGTATAGTAACGCCTGAGACCAGCGGCGCTAGCATAAGGATAGGGTATAGAGAATTGCGCCGGGGAAATACAATACATTTCAAATTGTTTAAGCTCTTCCTCAATTGGTCGGCATGAAACCCACCAATCAGAATAGATCGACAGGGGAACCATTATAAGCTACTGGATGATAACGTATGTGACCAATCATGAAAAGTTGGATCAGTTCAAAATACAGTCAAACATAGCGCAGAAAAGAGCTGATTGGGTTTGAGCCCAGGTCGGCAGATATGGAATCCACCAAATCAGATGTATGTCGTCTATAATTGAATAGGAGAAAAAGGGTTCGATAGAAGGAGCGCCCTATTAAAGTGTTATTACTCGTCTATGAGGGAAATATTCTAGTACTGTGATTGGTTGGGTGGGAAGAGGTGGCATCGTCCCTGCTTAGCCAATCAGCAGGCTGAGCTAGACCTACTCATGAGAAGTTTCTATGGGGAAAAGAAATGCAGAGCGAGTGTCTGTTTGTATTGGTGCTAAGATGAAAGAAGAGCGTCGGTTAAATGGAACCACATATGGGAGAGCGTGATGGCGACACTCGCTAGAAGGATGGGTTTTCTAATGAGCAATCTGTAATAAAAACTAGCCGTGAGTCCGCGAAATAAAATGATAGAGAACAATCGCCGAATTTGTACCGATGTTGAATATAAAGATGATCAATATCTGGGTATCGAATAAAAAAAAAAAATTCAATAAATAGGAAATTTTTATATGTCTTTATTTTTCGTTAGTCCAATGATCAATAGTAATGGCGAGTTGTAACAAAGATAAATAAATTAAAAATGAATTTAATTGAATTAATTTTTTTGTTCCGTTACCCCAAATTTAATTCTGATATTTATATAATACTAACATCAGTAAAACTTCGGGGAGTCTTATCATTTTAATTCGGTCGACTGTACAGTTTATTAGCAGATTTAGCATTTAGAAAACGCCATAAGATCGACCGCTCGCGTTCTCCCATTGGGTCCAAATTAAACCGCGGCCTCTTTTAACTGTAGCCAATCACAAAACAGAGCTCGCTCGCATTTCTGTTTGCTCCCATAGAACTCTATGGAGAAGGGTAGCATTGGCTACGCCAGGACAAGCCCTGTTCCCACCAACCAAATCACATTACTAGCATATTTCCATAGAACAGTAATATACTTTTAGGGGCGCCGTTCCTATCACGTTCCCATAATTCTTTTCTCCACTTACCAAATAGACACACTACAAATGATTGTGTGATTCATATCTGCCGCCTGCTCGCCTCTTGATTGGCCGTAGATAGCCAAGTCCCCCGTAGCTCAACCTATCAGCTCATTACTTCCTTATTTAACTGTATTTGAACTGTCCCGCCATTGAATTTGATTGGCCCATGCTTTCTCCATAGCTTATAATGGTTCACTGTCGCTCCAATTCTGAATGGTAGGTTTCTGCTGACCCAGTATATGAATACTTGAAATATCTCGGCAATTCTCATGATATCGAAATTCCTGATGTAGCCCGTATCGGCGACACAAACGCATTGTAGATAGGGATTTGATAGATTTAAGTTTAATAGAATGTTTCTAGCTCATTCTCAGATCATATTTTTCACTTAAAAAAAATCGAGACATATTTTTTAATCTATATCCCATGCTGCACGGCGCTAGAGGGAGCTGAGATTTTCATTGCCACCGTATCTTTGGCCATAGAACTACAATGGGACAAGTAGTCATGAGGCCGGATAGTCCAAGACCCCGTCTACCACCAATCACTCTGTTTCTCTGCCTTATTTACTTGTATATTGAACTGTCCAGCCGGGGGGGGGGGGGGAGGGGGGGTGGCCCCCGCGGACTACCTTTGAATTGTGATTGGTCAAGTACTTCTCCATAGGTTTTTAATGGGTCCCTGTCGCTCCTATTCTCTGATTGGCTGGTTTCTGGCTGACCCAAGTGAAAGCGCTTTACAGAATTTGAATTACTTTATTTCCCAGCAATTTCCCCATCCTTTTCCCTGATGTTGCCCCGTTTAGTTTTTGGAAAGTGTTTTTTTTTTTTTAAATTTTTTTTTTGTTTTAAAAGGTTTGAGCTCTTTTTCTGAAAATTTGTTTTACCCCTTTATAAAGGGTTTTTTTTGGAATTTCAACTCCATGCCCGCTAAAGGCCAAGATTTCTAAGCGATTTTCTATGGGGGTTTCCCTTTCCTTGTTACTTTCCCTCGTTTCACTTCGCCTCCGCCGGTTTCATTTAGACCAGAATAAAACCGGGCCCTGCCAGTGGGGAGTGGCGAGGCTGCAATGCGCCGCACGTTCCCGCCCCCCATGTACATACCTGGGGATTTTTAAAGGGGCCGGGGCCGCGCCCCGCCCCAGAACCCCCCCCCGCGCCCTTTTGCTTGCCCCTTAAATTGAGGCAAACCAAAAAGTGGCAAAACCTGCGCATAACAAGTTTCCCTGCCCCGGAAAGGGAATTGGGGCCCGGGTGGGGCGCGGGGAAAAACACTAAAAAAAGGCTTAAATCCCGTTCAAAACATGCGCCCTGTTTTTAAAAAAATGTGGCAGAACAAATAAAAAATTTGGGAAAATTTTTAAAAAACATCCGGGTTTTTACCACGTGAGGGGAAACATACCTTATGGTAATAAAATAATTAGAAACAGGAAAAAAAATGTGGATCAACAGGGATGTAAAAGAGGAAAAATAAAAAAAAGAAAGCGTTTCATCTATTTAAAAAGGGAGGGTAGTGAAAAGGCGCTAAAAGCTTTGGGGAAAAAAATAAAGTGTGTAAAAAAAAAAGATAAAGGAAGCAACTGGAGACGGGAAAGGGAACATATTGTATAGAAAGTAAAACTAACCCCAAAATATTTTTTAACTATATAATAGTAAAAAGTTTTAAAAACAAAAAAAAAATTTTGGGCCCTTTTTTGGGAAAATTTACTGAGGGAGAAAAAGTAGAGGCGGTGAGAAAAAAAGAAAACCTATTAGATATTTTTTTTCTCCACTGTATTTCCCAAGGGGGGATGCCTTCCTTTTGAACGAGGGTTTAGGAAAAACCTCCAATTTAAAAATTTTTCTTGTCTAACCTTGGAAGAATGCAGCCCCCAAAAATTTTTAAAAAAAGAAGATTAAAATAGACAAATCCCAAGCCCCCTGATGGCTTTCCCCCAAACGTGTCCTGGGGAGTTAATGATGCCCATAGATAGGCCCCTACCCTTTAAATTTTTTTTACTGCCCTAAAAAAAGGGGTATGTCCCAAAGGATGGCCCCATAGCAAATTTGGTCCCCTTTTTTAAAAAAAGGGGTCAAAATTTGATCCGGGAAAACAAAAGGGCCCGGGAAAATTTTAACCTCTTTTGGGGGGAAAAAGGTTTGAAGGATTTCTCAGAGAGCTATCCTGGAGAAATCTCACTGAAAATAAAGTAAAATTTCCCCGGTTTCCAGAAATGGGTTTATAAAGGGGGGGGTGCTGTCAACTAATCTCATCAGCTTCTATGAGGAAGTCGTCCCTAGGGCTGGATGGGGGTGAGGAAAGGGATGCCCATTTTTAAAAGTTTTTTCCCTAAAGCTTTTGATACGGTGCCACTTTAAAAGGGGGTTTAAGTAAAAGAAATGTTTGGACTGGGGGGAAATGTGTGCAAGTGGGAAAGCAACTGGCTCGGAGATAGAAAACCCAAAGGGTAGTAATTAACGATGCTTACTCAAAAATGGATCCCTGTTATAGGGGGGTACCACAGGGTCAGTAATGGGCCCTATCCTTTTTAAACCCATTTTTCATTAATGATCTTACCGGGGGATTGCCGTAGAATATGATCTTTGCAGACGATACAAAAGGTCTGAAAAGGGTAATCAAAAAACAATAGAGGATAATGTGTTTTTTTAAAAAAGGGATCGGGAAATAAGTTGGGGGCCGGGGCAGAGAAAATTTTGCTGAGGTTTAATCAAAAAAATGAAAGGGTTTTATCCCACAGGGGGAAAGAAAAATCCATTATATGACTACATGTTAAAGGGAAAAAAGGGCGGGAAAAAAGTGACATGGGAAGGTTTGGGGAATCCGGGGTGGACATAAACTTAATTGGGCAGCAGTGTCAGACGCACTGCCAAGGAAAAATAGGTTTAAGGGGGACATTAAAAGGGGCATAAAACCCACATGTTTGGAACATTATTTTTTCCCCATTATAAAAGTCAAGGTTAGACCCCCACATGGAAAATTGTGTACAGTTTTGGGCACCAGTGAACGGGAAAGCCCATTGTAAGCTTGAACAGGTACAAAGGCGGGCAACAAAAAATAAAAAAAGGACTGGGGGGACTGCAAAAACCCAGAAATATTAGCAAGATTAGGGTTTTTTTAGTTTAGAGAAAAGCGGTTTTGGGGGGGAATAAAAAATATGTTTAAATACATCAAAGGTAAATTATAGAGATCTCCCCCAAAGATTTATTTATACCCAGGGCTGTATTTTAAAACCCAAGGGGGCAAATCTCTACTTTCTTGGGGAAAATTGAAATTTTCCCTTCTTTAAAAAGAAAGGGGATTTCTTTACTTTTAAAGGTAGGGGAGACTGTGGAATTTTTTCTGCCGAGGAACTTGTCAGGGTTAAAATTAAATTAACAGAGTTAAAAAAAGGGTTTGGAGGGCATTTCTGGAAAAATTTGTTTTTGGTCTAGGTTTACTGGGGGAGGGGTCTTTGGGCCCAGGGTTTTTTTTCCGATTGCCAGTTTGGGAGTGGGGAAGAATTTTCCCCAAAAATGGGAAAATTTGGGCCCTTCTACCTCTTTGGGGGTTTTTTTGCCTTCCTCTGGATCAAAAAACCTTAGCACAAACGGGGCTAAACTGGATTGATGTCTTGTCTTTTTTTCCGGGGTTTTTCAAATTATGAAACTATGAAAAATAAATGTCAAAAGTCCCATACTGCGAACCTCCCATTAACTTTGGCCTTTCATTCCCCCAAGGCTCTTACTTTGGGGGCAAAGTGCGGGACATCCCGAAGGTGCACGCCCAAAGGGCCCCGGGCCCAAAAATACTCCCTTTTTAACCTTTCCTGCTTTTTGCCAAATTACATATTCCCCCCCCCTCTGTTTCAGAAACCCCGGGGGGGGGCAAACCCTTTTTGCCCCGAAACTATGGGGACTCTAGATAAAGGTCTGCGTTTTCTTGCTGGGAAAATGGGGCGGGGTTCCACACAGAACTTTAAAATTTCCCGTTGGGCCAGGAACCAAACGGGTCACCCTAGCGTTCTTTTTGTTTATTTTTGGGGCCAACCACTTTAGCTGGGGGTGATCTGTATCACCCTAAACTTCCCTTTTCCACCAGGGAATACCTAAGCAAAAACGATTTTTCCACTTTAGGGGGGCCCAAAAAAATTTCCCCCTCAAAGATGGAAAAAATTTTTCTCCCGGGTTTCCCAAAAGCCCCCCGGGTGAGGTTTCCCCTTTGGGGGGCTCTTCCCCATTAAACCCCTTTTAGACAAGACTGCCCCCAACTGATTTTGGGCATCCCTCTGCCCCTGGGGAAACCCCCTCCCAAAAAATTTGGGGTGATCAATTTCAGGCCTCTTTAAAAAAGAACCTTCCTTTGGGGTTTTTTTAAGGCTTGTCGGCCTCCGGGTTCCACTTTACTTTTAGTGTGAAATTTTCCCCCCTTGGTTTGGGGGTCTGTAAGAGGGGGCAGCTTTGAGGGGGGGGGAAAGCCTGGCCAAAACCCCCGTAATAGCCTGCAAAGCCCCCAGGAAGGCTCTAACCTGTTTCTTTGGGCACGGGGTTTAGGCCCAAATTTTAAAAGGTTTGAGGCCTCTCTACCCGGGGGTTTGGGTGACCCCCCGTGACGAAGTTGTTGCCCAGGTACAAGCCCCCTCTAGCCCTATCGGGACCCTTTTTTTTTGGATTTGGCCCCTTAGCCCGGGGGTCCCAATCGCGTCTTGGACCCTTGCACCTTTACCAGAGGGGGGTCCCCCAAAAAGGGAACCCATCATCCCGGAGTAAACATTTAACCCTCCAGGTAAGGCCCTTTTTGGGGGGTAGTCCCCTTTTTGCGGTGCAGGATGATGTCCCTTAACCCCGGAAAGGGCGCAGGAGCCCCATGTAAACCAAAGGGGAAAGGGCCCATTTCTGGGGAAAAGGTTTTCCCCCTTTGGGGGGGAAAATTTTGTTTTCTCCTTGGCATATCTTTTGAGGGGGGCCCGCCAATTTCCCTTTGGTGGGGGTCCTTTAAAAATTTCATAAGCTTTGCATGTCCCCAACCCCCTCGATCAGCTCGTTGAACCCTTGGTTAAAGGGGGAGGCAAACCCAATTTGGAGATCTCGTTTAAATTGCGGAAGTCGTTACAGAAACCGCTTTTCCCGCCCTTCGGGTTTGGAATTATCACAATGGGTTTAACCCCCCACTTTGGGACTTTTCTTGACCCCTGGGGGTAACATTTTTTCCCCAACCTTTCGGAGTTGGGGTTGCCCCTTTTGGGGTTTGGTAAAACCCGGTATGGCTTAACCGCAAACCCTTTTTACCTGGTCCCGGGGCCCAAACTAAAGTTTAATGACGTCCCGTCCGGCCCCCCAGTTTCGAGAAAACCCCCCTGTTCCTCTGTAGGAAATTTCCCTTTTTCTTGCCTCTGGACCCTGACAAAAGGGCTTGCGATATGGACAGGGCCACCAACTTTTTCCGGGCTTTCCCGGGGTTTTATGAGGGGAAAAATGGTTTTTGGGCCCCGGAAAACCTTGTAGTTCACCTCAATCACCTGTTCGCAGGAAACTTTTAACGGCCCTTTCCACTTTGGGTGAAAAATTTTCTTTCTACATTTTTGGGGAAAAAACGAAACCCCCCTTTCCCCCGGCTTTATTGATCTGAACCCCTTTCGGTTCTGTTGTAAACCCGGGGGCCCGGGCTTTTCCCGGGCCCCCGTTTGCTTTTTCTCCCTTACAATGGGCATAAATGCCGCGATCCTGTCCTGCATGTTAAACTATTTTGCTCTATACATCCTTAAGGGGTTTCCTCTTGTTTCCCAAAGGGCCCCTCTGGCTATGTCCCCGGGGGCCCTCGGGGGTGTACCCATAAAAGCGGCGAATGGCGAGAAACCCCTGGACGTCTGTGGGAAATACCCCGGATGGCGAAAATTTTGAAAAGGGCAAAAGGCAATCCCAATCCCTACATCCTTGTCCACCAAACCTTTTTTTAAAAAATCCCTTTTAAGGTCTTTTAAAGCGCTGGGGCCAAACCCTCGGGCTGGGGATGGTACACGGAGGTGGGGCAGGTTTGGGGAAAAATTTTGCAGGGGGCACAGCCTTTTTGGGCACCTTGGGGCATAAACGGTGGCCCCGATCGGTTAGGGGTCTCCCTTGGGGGTTTTGAACGGGGGAATAGGGGATAAAAAGCTCCCTAGCTATTTTCCCCTTTTTAGGAGGGGTTTTTTGAGGGGTTTTTGCCTGGGTTGAGGGTGGCTTTAAACCCCGAAACCCCTAGGATATGGGTGGTGTCCTCTGGCCGGGTTTAGGGAGGGGCCCGACCAGATTTCCCTGCCAAAACTGCTCAAAAGGCACCTCTATAAGGGAGAGGAAAACCCTTGGAAATCCGGGAAAAGGGGTCTAGGGGCGTGGAAAACCCGGGCACTTGGACAGGACTTTTCAGAACTCTTTTCCAAATGCCTTATAGATGCCAGGCCAGTAGAAATTCCCCCTCCACCCGCTCCCTAGTTTTCTCCCCCCCAAGTGTTCCCCCAAAAGATGGGAATGTTTAGTTCCAAAACCCCCTATGGACAGGGGTTTTGGGGGACCACCAAAGGGTCTACCCCCCCTTGGTGTTTTTTTTTAACCCCGGTACAAAAAAGTTATCCCCAAGGGGAAGTGAAAGGGGAGACCAAAAAACCCCCCCTGGGTTTTTTTTGGTCTCCCATCAAAGACCTTTTTCCCCCTTTTCCCAAAGGGTTTAAACCCCGGGTTAGGGGCCCCCTTCCCTTCCTGTGCCAAAATTCGTTCGAGGGACCCGGCAAAGGGGGAGATTTCTAAAAAAAAGAAAGGGGGGCTCCTCTGGGTCTCCAGCCAGGACCCAAAATGGAAAAGGCACAAGTTTTGATTTTTACACCTGTTTTAAAACATGTTTTTTTAAAGGAGGTACAACATACATTTTTGGGTTTTTATTTCCCCAGATCCCAACACAGGGGGAAAGGGTACGGGCCAAATTTAATGGGGGAAAAGGGGAAAAGGGGTAAAAAGGGGCCACATAAAAAAAGGGTTTTTTGGTAACCCCAACGGGTTTTATTGGGGGTAAAAGGGGCATACCCAATTTTTAACACAAATATCAAAGGGTTGGTTCACCAACTAAAGTTTTAAAAGTTAAACCCAAAAAGGGAAAATTGAAATTTAATTGGAAAGGGGGCCCAAAATGAAGGAAAAAGGGAAAAAAAAGGGGAAAAATATTAAATTTAAAAGAAAATTTGGGGGGAACAAAAAATTGGGATTAAGTTTAAATCCCAAAACTTAAAAAGGGGGAACCCCTGGACAGGGGTGAAAAACCTTCACTAAAACATTTTCCCCTTTCTAGGCCAAAAATTAGACCAACTTAAAATTTTGGAAAAGGGGCCCCGGGCAAGGGTTTTGGCTTGGCGGTAAAAGGGGGAAAAAATTGGTGGGGGGCAGAAAAAAGCCAAAAATTGGGGTTTTTTGAATTTAAAAAATTTTAAAAAAAAAAATAAAAAAAACAACATTTAATATTTACTCTAAATTAAAAAAAACCCATTTCATTAAACAAAAAACCTTTAACCCTTACCAAATAATCATAAAACAAAAAAACTAAAAACTTAATAAAAACCTTTTTAAAAAATTTTTTAAAAATTTTAAAAAAACCCCTTCCCCCCCTTTAAAAAAAATGGAAAAACCCTAAACTTTTTAAAATTTCATTTACAAATAATTTTAAAAAAAACCTAAACCCCTTTTCCCCCTTTTCCCCCCCCCAAGGGGATGGGAGTGGTGAGTAACGGAAACCCAAAAAAGGGGTTTTTCTCCTAGGGGTTTTTCATTCCCGGGGCAACCATTGGGTACGGAAAAGGGATAGAATTGGGTTATTCCTTTTTGAACCTTGGTCAAAAAAAGAGGCAGGTTTTTAAAAGTAAAGGGCAAGCCCCCCACCTTTTTGTTTTGGTAGTCTTTTTTTTGGGGTAGTGGGGCCCCGGGGGGGTGGGCCCCTGGTGTCCCCATGGATACAAAATACCCCTTCCGTGTGGGGGAGTATTTGCCCCGGGGGCCCCAAAAAGTCGGGCTTGAAAAGGGGTTTTCACTAAACCCTCCCCGGGGTCCGGGAAAGGGGTCCTAAACCAAATGTCCGTTAACGGTAATGGGCATTTCTCTTTGGGTTTTTCCCCAGCGAAACCCCGAGTGGAATACGATGGCATTGCAAACCCGGGGAGGTAGGGCCCCCCCCCCAACCCACATTTTTGGGGTTTCCTCCCTACTGGGGGCAATCGTTCCCCCAAACATGCCCCAGCCCTTTGGAAAACCCCAGCGGAAAAAGGGCTGGGGGCCTTTGGGGAAACCAGGGTCCCGTTTTTTGGGGTGGGGGGCCCTTTCCCCCCTTTTGTTTTAACCCGTAAACCGCCCCTTTTGAGTTGGGAAAACAGTCTTACCGCGGGTGGGGGTTGCGGTTTCCCCCTTTTGGGGGTTGTGGGTTCTCGCAGGAATTCCCCCATTTGGCGCTGTATTCTCCCCCCGCGACCAGTTTTTTTTAAAGCTTTGGGGTTTGTGTAGCCCACGCCCCGCTGGACCCTGAGGGGAAAAAGGGCCCGCAAAAAAGGGGTCACAGTTCACCGCTCGACCCCCTGGGCGGGTTTTGGGGATTTCCAAGGCTGTAGCCATTTGGGTTGGAAATTTGGGGAAACGGGTCTTAATCTTGGGGACCTGGCAGGCTTGGTGGGAAAAAAAATTTCCCGGGTTTGGTATTTCTCTTTGCTTTTTGGGCCCGGGTGACCCTATTTTGGCCGGATTCCCCCCGCTTTTTGGGGTGTAGTCCTTGGCATCGGGGGGGACCGGGGCCCGAAGTGGGCCCCTTCCCTGGGGTTTTGGGCCCTTGGGAAAAGGGAGCCTGGGACATCCCCCCTGGTCCCCCGGCGTTGCTTTCTCTCCGCTATTTTTTAAAAGGGCCTCCCGGTAAGCCTCGTTGTCGTCATCCTCGGAACCTTGGGCGGGAATTTTGCCCCCCTGGCAGGGTGTGGACGGCCCCACTTGTTTGCCCTTCGGGCCCCTTCCCCCAAAGGCCCTTTTAGCTGTTGCTGCAGCGTCTGTTTTAAACCTGCTGTTGGCTTCTTCACCTTGGTTGGTGGGTTCTCGATTAGCAGGCAAATTGGGTTCTCGGCTTGCCCCCCGGAGGGTTTCTCCCGTGCGCTTTTTGCGGGCTACCGCCATCAGCTGGGGGGTTAGGGGTTGGCTTTAAATTTAGGCTTCACCAACCATCCATTTTAGGGGGAATTGCGGGACTGTGCGTAGCTGCTTTCACCCGGGGACATACTTTTTTTTCTGTTTTTTTTCTGTTCAGGAGATTTTTCCCCTCTTTTTTGCCTGCATCCCACCATAGTGGTTTAAAGCAGCTCGGGATCGTGAAAACGTGTTTTTCGGGCGAAAACCGGAGGACGAGTTCGGGGTGAAAAATACCCCGGGTTTCTTTCGGGTTTTAAAAAAATGAAGTAGAAAAACACAAAAGAAAGGCAAAAAAGCACAATATAAAACAAAACAAAAGCCTGCCCGTTTTTGGGCCCTCAAACTAAAGGAGTTAAACTTGCTAACCCCTTTGCGTAACGGAAAAAACCCAGGTAGCAGTCCTGCTGGTTCCCCACCCTATCTCCTCTCCAGACTTGAAGGTACCCCTGGGTTGTAGCCACCCCTAGTCAGTTTTTACCTGCTCACTTTTTAAACCCGGGGTTAAACCCGGGAGTGGCCCCTGGGGAGTGAGCACCCTCCCTGCTCTATGCTCACCCCCAAAAGGTGAAAGGCCGCCCCGGGAAAGGGTTTGGAAACCCCAAAAAAAACCATTAAAAGGTTTTAAAAACATATGTCGCAGTCTATACGGGGTCAAAAAACCCATCTAAATTTTGGGGCTTCGTTAGGGGGCGGCCCAAGGTCCGGTTTTCCCCTTGGGGGGTTTTTTTCTTTTTTTTTTTCGGTTTCCCCCTTTCGGGGGTTCTGAATTTTTGCACTCCGGGTAGAAGGGAACCCCTTAAGGTGAGGGGGAAAATGCGGGTTAAAATTCCATTTAAAACCTTTTTTTGGGTTTTTTGGGGCCCCCCCCTTCCCATATTTTTTATGGGTATTGTTTGGGGGGCCTTTGAATTTTTTAATTTTTTTCTTTGATTTTTCTTTTGGGGGGAATTTAGGGTTGTAAAACATGCAAAAACTGTACAGTGCTTTTGGGCCATAAAGTTTGTAAGGTTTTAAATTTCATATTTTTTTGACAAAATTTTTCAAAAAAAGTTAGTTTTTATTAAAAACTTTTTTTGGGGTTTTGGGCATCTTTAGATTTTATACAGCGCCCTTGGTCCCAGACCACCCACCCGGGGTTTCTGGCCCAAGGGAGGTTGTGCGCCTGCCCCTTGAGGCTTTCAGGCTGTGGGTCAGCCCCAAAAGCGCCTGAAATTTTGGGACTAGCCGTGGCCAGAATGGAGGGGAAAATAAAAACCTGCCCCCTTCCCCTTTTTGGGTTTTCCCCGGGACCTGTCTCCTGGCCCTTGCCTACCCTGGCACTTATCTGGTCCGATGGGAGGATATCGCCGGGCCCCTGAGAGACCTCCTGGCACTCCCACTGCCACGACCGCTGCAACCACTGGTGGGGCTCCCTCCCACTCTGTGTCTATGCAAGTCGCCAGTCCGCTTGGTCGAACCTGGCCCTCCGACATCCTGTTGGTGGGGAGACCCTGCCCTGTGGCTTTTCCTGGGATCCCTGCCTCATCTGCATGCTCCCCCACCGCAGCTGTCTGCCCCCTGTTTGTCCTGGCTGTGGGGAGACCCTGCTCTGTGGCCTTACCTTGGAGCCCTGCCTCGCCTGTGTGCTCCCCAACCACAGCTGTCTACCCCCTGCTTGTCCCCTCTGCTACCACACCAGGGCTTGCTGGACACACCTTACTGCCCCATCGCAGCCTTCTGACCTAATCTCCTCTCCACAGGATGGAGAGGGACACACAACATCACCCACCCCCACATGCGCACTGGGCCCACTCGAGGTTAATAACATTGTCCATATTATTAACTGGGGTAGATAACACATTGGATTTGGGGGGAGCAGACCTCGGGGTTTCAGGGGCCTTAAAACGAGCCACCAGCCGCCCCAATTCGTTCCCTAACAGAACACTAGCTGGAATGTTCGGCGATACCCTCACCTCCTGCACTCCCTGAACAGGCACCCCAGTCCAAATACACCCTGGCTACTGGCAGCGCCGGCACAATGCCTCCAATTCTGGAGACAGTGCGAGTCTTTCCATGTATCATGTCCTTTGGGGACACCAGCTCAGGCCGCACCACAGTCATCTCCGCGCTGGTGTCCAAGAGTCCCATGGCCACAGCCCGGCCTATGGTGACAGGCTGGTAGTTATCAAGGGGCCTTCCCCCACCCACAAACAAAACATTGGGGGACTTCTGGCGCTGGGGATATGCGGCCTTGAAGGGTCCCGGCTGTTTACAAAGGTGACAGAGTCGGGGTTCCCCCACGGTGTGGAAGCATGGGCTGGGGGTCTCCTGGGTTTAGGGGCAGGTACAACTGGCCCAACGTGCGCCTCACCCCCTCTCAAACTGGCGTGCTTCCTGGCCTCCGGTGCCCGATTGTTGGCATATTGGTCCTCAAGGTTTGCTGTGGCGGAGGCCCCCTTCAGTTTCCTGTCACAAAGCTGCTGCTGGAGGTCCTTTGAACAGTTCCACAAAAACTGCTCTGTCGCAATGAGCTCCTTCAGCTGCTGGACGGTGATGATCTCCAACCCCAAGGTCCATTGGTCGACTGCTCTCAGAAGGGACCGCATGTGGTTGGCCCAGCTGTCGGTAAGACCCCACTGAAAACTCCGGAACTTTTTCCTGTACATCTCAGGGGTGAGGTTGTACTGCCGGATCAGTGCCTGCTTGACTTTCTCATAGGTCAGGGTGGCATCGCAGGGCAGGTCCCCAAAGATCTTCAGGGCTTTACCCCTGAGACAAGAAATTAAGAACTGGACCATGTTACATGGTGCTGGCGGCAAATTTTCTCGAATGCCAGCAAGAAGGTGTCCAGGTCCCCGCCTTTATCCAGCATGGGAAAGTCCTCTGCCCTTAACTTTGGGACCTGGTTCTCAGAGGACTCTTGACTGGCCGGGGTGGACTGTGCCTTTTGCAGCTGGAGCATCTGTAACTGGTGGTCACACTCGCACTGGCGTTCTTCTGCCCGCTCCTGATGTTCTGCAGCTGCCACCTCTGCTTGCTCGTGACGTTCTGCAGCTGCCACCTCTGCTTGCTCGAAACGTTCTGCAGCTGCTAGGAGGGCATTGTAGGTGTTGAGGTCCCCAGCCTCGAGCTTAGCCAGGGCAGCTTGCAAGAGAATAGCTGTAGTTGAGCGGCCCACTGAAGAATTGGCCATCTGTGACTGGCTCCTTGAGGAGCCCGAGCTGGACTCCTCCTCACCTTCATAGTCCACAGCCGGGTCTGGGCTGAGCTCCTCCTGGACTTTTTCACCAAGGACTACAGCTTTGGCCTGTTGGTTATTTCCGACCCTGCTGCAACCAGCCATCCTTGCAACCCTTGGTAACAGACACAAAAACCACAACCTGAAAGCACCCAACATCTCGTATTTGCACTTAGACTGTCTAGTGCTGAGCTGATCTTAAGACCCCAGCAGCAAAAGCCACTACTGGTAGTCCTTAGTGTCTGGGAGTACGGGACCCGTACTCACACACACTATTGTCTTGATCCCACCGTGCTGCCACCAATCTGTCAGGAAAATCCGCCCACTGGGCCCACTCAAGGGTCGATGGCATGACTTGGGGTGTATCGTGACGTTGTGCTCCCCCTAGGGTGCGCACAACATCAGCCGGATACGGTTTCACAGTTAACCCCTGTCCACACGGGCACAGGGAGACCCAGGGAGTGCGAGAGGATACACCACTCGCCCACTACCCTGAACGGCTGGGAGAGATCTGTTTACCCACGCTGCTTAAACAGAGCTCTGCCAGCCCAGTACTGCCATTAGTTCCTCGTTAGCTATAAAACCGGTCCATTACAGACCCACAGCAAGGCCAGGAACCAGCCTTGGGTAGCGATATATTAAAGTCCGAGAATAAGGCGGGTGAGGTTGACTATCAAGACAACAGACTAGCTCAGATTAAAGTTTATAGATTTAATTCGCCTTGGAGGGTGCACTAGACAAGCAATATATACATAGGGACGATACTATACAGATACTGGTCAGAGGTACAAATATACAAAGAGGCAGCAAGATGTGTCTAGTTACCTTAGGTTGGCTTTGTGCTGGGCACACATGGGGGGTTAATGTGACCTTGCTTCTGTGTGGGTGCCCCTGGAATGCTGGTGTCAGATACCCCCCCTCCAATGAACAACAATAGGCATACCTGGGCTTCAGCTTATAACAGTAATGGGACAGCCCATGTCGCAGCCCCCTACACTCTCACTCACACCCCTTGGTTGTTCTGCACACTCCTCCCTCCCTGGCCATGTCGTTTATTGGCTGAGACACAAAATGCGCCATACCGCGGCAGGGCATTGGGACAGAACTGAGCCAGTGGCACCATCAGAACCGGATGGGCCTAAGCTACGGCCTGGTACCACACATGCCTTTCCTACTTGGTTTCTAAGGCCAGCTTTGGATTTCTCCCTTAACCTGCATCCTACAAACGTGGGAGTGGCAGCTGGACATGTGGAAAGTTTCACATTTTAAAATACGAAACTGGAGTGAACCTGTGATACACGATTCTCTCATAAATCCTTATGAAATATGGAGCCTGGCTGTCTCCTAGCCCTTTGTTCTCCAGTCTTTGTGAGAGCCCATGTGTTTCAGCTGGAGTCAGGTGCTAACGAATTTAAATGAGAATTCTTTTGATGTGTCAACTTCCCCTGGCAGGCTGGCTTCCTATGGAAGGGCATTTGCAATGCATCTGAGTTGGGGCTAATTGATATGTTAATTTTGGGCTTCCTGGTGACTGCTGCTATCTCAGTGAGTTTGAGTTATGAGAGCTGTGGGGGTGGCTTGTCATTTTTGTGTCAATTTTCCTCCCCCACTCCCACCTCAAAACCCCCTCCAAAACCCAGAACGGAATTCCACATAGATCAGGTTCCCAGAACATTATGGGACAAACCCAACTACAGGCTGAGAGATAGCCAGTACCAGGAAACCCTAGATAAGGAGATGTACAGGAGGAACAAACGGGGCACTAAACAAAAATGGGGAGGGGGGACTTAGGGTGGGAAAACAAGCAAAACGGGTAGAGAAGCTCTAGGTGAACCATGAGCCAGCGAGCACAGACGCTCTGGGCGGAGCGATCAGCCAGGCGGGTACTGACGCTCTGGGTGGAACCATCAGCCAGGTGGATAATGACACTATGGGCAGAACCATCAGCCAGATGGGTACTGACGCTCTCGTCGGAACCATCAGCCAGGCGGGTACTGACACTCTGGGCGGAACCAACAGCCAGGCTGGTACTGATGCTTTGGGCGGAACCATCAGCCAGGCAGAGTCACCTCGGCAGAATCCATGGTCAGTTCATTCTGTAACAATCCGACAGTGACAGTATGCACTGACATGTTGATTGTTGGTTAGCAGGTGTGAATCCACTATGATCACCGTGGATTAGATGGTAGAAGTGGAGACCCACACCAGGAAGCGGAGTCTAAAAGGCCCCTGGTCTTCACCAGAGCCCGCCGCAAGGGGCTGCGGGGAACCGCCAGGTCGCTATCCCTGTCATGGCTACCTGCGTTGACAGCTGAGGTGCAGGACAGGGACACTGCACTCTGGGAGCAATGTTAGCAGGTAAATAGCTGTAGGAGGACTACAGGTCCCAGGTGGGTAGCACACAGGTACAGCAGTCGTAAACAGACTGATGCAACAGAAGGAATACAGCAGGTAACTGGACAGGTGCAACAACAGATAACAGTAGAAAAAAACACAGCAGCAGACAACGACAGTCAGATGGTCAGGAGCTCTGATGGACAACATGAACTGAATCAGGCATCTCAGGAGTTAAGTCTTGAGCAGCAGATGAACACAACATAATGCACTGACACTGGAGGAAGTACAGGAAGTTCCTGTTATAGCCAGGGGTCACAGCTCTAGAGGCAGGCAATTGGGACACTATCCCTTTAAGTAGCAGAAAGCTGCCGCGCACGCGCTCTAAAGTTTTTGTGCTGTGGAATTGTATTCTGATATTTTACATTGCCTTTCACCAGGTGCTGGATATTATCTGGTTACCAGGTAAAGTGGAATGGAATAGGTGTTTATTTCACTCCAAAAACTCTTCACACCCGATTTATTCAATCATACTTAGTAATATTTTTCATTCTTATTGTTAATTTTTTTTCTTCTCTTAGTATTACCAGAATTTTGTAGCAGTTAGCGACATAAAAGTTAACTAACTTAGGGGAACAAGTCTGAAAACTGTCTTGGTCTAAGACTTTTCTTGTTGCCCATAGCAACCAATCAGGGTTCCCCTTTCATTTTTTCAGAGCACTTTATGAAATGAATTGGTTTCTATGGGCAACAAGAAAAGTCTTAAACTAAGACAGTTTTCAGATATGTCCCCCTTAGACTAGACAGTTCTAACACTGTGATAAATGTGGTGTATTGTAAGGCTATGCCTACACTGCATAGCAATACACTCGTATTTTCGGCACTTTTAGGATTTTAAAAGCGCTGAAAATACAAGCGTTCATGCAGTTCCATAGACTACAATAGAAAAAAAACACCTGTAGTCTTCACAAGTCGTTTTTTTCTACGATCGTCTTTCAGCGGCAGCGTATTATAGAACATGTATAATATACAGGCGCTTTTAGTTTTTTCGGCATCTTCCCGTACAATTCAATTGTATGGGCGATGTAAAAAAAACGAGAGCCGACCGCGGTTTTTGTGCAAAACGTTACTAAAAAGGCGGTCCTGCAACGGAGGGTCAACCAGATCTTGGGCAATTACCTGCGCCATTTTGTTTCAGCTTGACAGGACGACTGGTCCAGCTTGTTGCCTTGGGCAGAATTTTCCTTGGGCCGGTGCCTCGCTATTCTTTGTGGTGTACGGACTACATCGCAGCCCTCCCTCCCACTGTCTTCTGCTTCAGACATTCCCACTGTGGATACTTTGGTCCGTGACCTGAAGGCCATCTGGAATGACACTCTGCAATCTCTGCAACGGGCCTCCGCCCAAATGAAGCTTCGACTGGACAAGAATAGGAGACCACCTCCATCATTTGCTCCTGGTTATAAAATCTAGCTGTCCTCTAAGTATGTCTGCCTGAAGATCCTGGGGCTACAAGCTGGTTCCCCGGTTCCTCAGTCCTTTTGAGGTTTTGAAGAAGATAAATCCTGTGGCCTACAAGCTCCGGCTGCCGCCTACGTTGCAGATCCCAAACTCCTTCCACTTCTCTCTGCTTAAACCATGTAGCCTGAATCGATTCTCCAGGAAGGTTGCACCTCTTTGGCCCGAGGCTGATTCCTCTGATGTCTTTGTTATAAAGGAGATCCTGGCCATGAAGACGATCAGGGGGAAGCGTTACTTCCTTATTGATTGGAAAGGGTTCAGGCCAGAAGAAAGATCTTGGGAGCCGGAAGACAACAATGTGGACCGTAAGCTTCTTCAGAAGTTTCTTCACACCAGAAAAAGGGGTAGGCCAAAGGGGGGTGTGGCACTGTCACAGGTGCTTCTGCGGCTCCTACCCTGAGCCGCAGGCGCACCCGTGCCCCCGTTTGCTCCGGCGAGTGGCGCCGCGACCCGCATGTTGGGCTGCGGGCGCACTCTCGAGTCTGCTGCCGGAGCTCTGAACTTACCTGACCACTTCCGTTCTCTAGGGCGCGCGCTGGCTCTCTGAAATTTATAGGGCCAGCGTGCCGGTAATTGGTTAATTGCCAGGCGCTCCCTATATATTCCGGTCACCTCCCTTTGTTACCGGCCAGATCTTTAGTGTTGGCGCTATATAAATAAAAATTATTATTATTTAGTGCACCTAGCCTATTGAGAAAGCATTCCTAGAAGCCCTGTCCGTGTTTCGGTGTAACAAACCATCTGCTTCCGTTTATCGACCACGAACTTTCGCCATCTGTCTTGACCTTCCTGCCTGTCCCAGACTACGAGTTTGCCTTATGTCTTGTACCTCGTTGCACCTCAGCTGCCTCTGCAAGCAAGTCACGTCAGGGGTAGCGACCTGGTGGAATCCCGCCGCAGCAAGTCCATCCCGCTTTACGGCGTGCTCTGGTTAATACTGGGATCCTTGGTGTGGCCTGTACCACCACTTGCGGTGGTCCAGTGGATCCACTACTCCTGCCATTACACTGATGTTGAATTAGAAATAGACTTAACCGATGAACTAGTATTTGAAACTGGGTACACTGAGAATAATGAATGGATAAAGTGGGTCACCCAAAATAGGTCTGACTGCCTTGCCTGTGCTTCTGCTATGGCTAAACTTACGACTGTTCCATTTCCGCTGGTAAGACAGGATATAAATTGTACTTTTTGCTTTTAGACAATTAGAATATTTGTATCCGGCCACACTGATTAGGCCAAACTTCTCCTCCTGGGAATTGTACCTGTTTTTCCAGCTTGTGAGGTCTTGGGAAGGAAATAAACTTGAGGGTATTGTAAACATAGGATCAATGTAAAAGGTAGCAATTCCAAGTCATACCCACTCTCTCTCTTACACAATCAAGTTCGATCAAGAGCCGATGTATGGTGGCTCTGTGCCGATGGAAAGATTAGATCCAAGCTAACTTTCAAATGGAAAGGAGAATTCACTCCTGTAAAATTACTAATGCCCTTGCACATATTGTCCCTCTCTGACACTGGAGAGATTACTACTAAAGATGAATTTTAAAGGAGAAGAATATCAGTGCATGCGACATTCTTTGAGTTCCTTAGAGGAAAAAGATCCAGTCCTGCAGCATTCCCTGACTCCAACGGCGTACCAAGAGGTATTCCCGATGAATTTAAGGCCCAAAATGAGGCGGCTGGAGGTTTTTCTTTGATCATACCCCAAATCACCGTTAACATGTTGCCTGGATCAATTATGTGTACTATAATGAACAAAGATATTACAATTACACAAGACAAGCTGTAAAAGGGGTTAATCGATCAGTTGGGCCCAACAACGTCCATGGTTTTCCAAAATAGAATGGCGTTAGATATGATCTTAGCAGAAAGGGGCGCTGTGTGCAAGATGATAACAAAAAAATGTGTGTTGTACTTACATCCCAAATAACACAGGTCTGGAGGGAAGTATCAGTGTGGCTTTAAAGAAAATAACTTCTCTCACTAATGAGTTAGCCTCAAATGCAGGATTAAATGTCCCTTTTCTAAATGGATGCAAGGAATGCAAGGGATGTTTGGGGTGCTATCATTACCAATATGTTCGTATCCATTGGGGTCATAATACTAGTTATTATGGTCCTGGGAGTTTGTTGTTTCCTCTTACTATGTAGTATGATTTCAAATGCTGTCAACAATATGATAAGTGCCAATACAATGGTGCTTCAGATGAGTCCTCTTGAGGGAGAGGATGATATCTTTGGGCAGTTAGATCACCCAGAGTCAGATGAAGATTCTAACACAATGAAGAGACCCCAGAATAGTGATGAGACCCAAAAGGGGGATAGAGGCTGCAGCAGTGTGTTGTGAGCCGTATTGGCTAGCATCAGTTGGTATGAAGACAAGCTTCCCTCGTAGGGAATTGCCCATGGGACAGAACCCTTAGTCTCACCTAGGTGTAGCTCATATTCAGGTACTCATTTTAAAATGCTAATTTTTAAAGGGGGGTTGATAGGGCATATTGATTATCAGAAATTCTATAGTTACATAAGGGTGAGATAAAGTTTGCAGTTTTTTTAATGACCAGTACTTTTCCATGAGGTTGTAGCTAACCTTATCTATTTTTCTGTGCCCTTCACAACTATTCACAGAAGTTGTCTCCTAATAAGTATAAACATTCTTACTTGTTATGAGCCTGCGAAGGACATATACTAACACAGTGTTAGATATTTAGAAGTAAAGAGATAAAATTGTGCTATTGTGTCATGCGCAGTAGAACCACTGACCTTTAGATATCTGAAAATGATTATGTCATGTATACTAACCAGAGCTTAAGAATAATTAGAGGGGGCATGTCCTGGACATGGAGGAATAAAGACGTGCTGTCTTTGAGCTCCTTGCACCACTGCTCATATTTGGCTGGCCCTGCCTCACAGCAATGGGGAAATTGACTAAAAAGAAGGGCTTGAGGTCCTCTACCCGGCCATTATCACCCTCAGGCGACATTGGGACCTTTTTTAACCCGGTCCCGCCGTCAGTCCGCCCAGATTCTGCAGGCCGCGGGACCCGACAAGATGGCGGCGGCCCCATGCCGGCAATCCCGCATCAAGGTCCCCCGCCAGACTCATCACAGGGGGCAGCCCAACGGATGTCAGGTAGCCACGAACCTTCACCTCGCCACGGCCCTGGACCGGCGTCTCCCCTGAAAGTAGCAGGCGGTCGGCCCGCTGAAGAACCTGCTTACCGTGCGGCGCAGGGACTCGGCGTCTCAGCTCCCTCCTTGCTCCTGGAGGCCACGACTTCTCCGCGATGCGCCCGGCAGCCGCCGCATCGGGACTCCACAGATGCCGCAGGTACCGCACTCCAGCCGGATGCCTGGGGTTTGGCCGGCAATAAGATCACCCCGCGCGCCGGAGCTCATACCGCGGTCTCGGGGGAATCCCCAGGGGAGGCACATAGTCCAGCATCCCAGCAAGACGTGCTGGAGGAGCATGGCGCCGATACATATTCACCCTCGTGCCTCCTGGACTCCCCAGTGCCCCGGCCACATGCCTTCTGCCTCCCACCCTGCAAACACTACCTGGCACTAGCCCACAAACTAATGCACAGGGGACTCTACCAAGTGCCGATCCAATAATAAGCCCGCCTGCCTCTTCTCCTCCAGGGAATCTGGCGCAGTTTGACCCTTACCTGGGAAGCCCGAACCCCCAGGCACGATCTCCATGGCATGCTGCCCACCAGGTCGTAACCAGCACTGGACCCGGACCTGCATAGGCCCCACATCAATGTTCGCCGATCCGTGCTCACTCTCCACCTTCAACGTCCTGGCATGCCTCTATTTTCCCAGCTGAAGGTCCTTCTCCGCAGTGGTCCATGGGCTCTTCCTGGGGCGGCCCCACAAGCACACCTATAAGCAGTCCGATGGAGGCGACCATCCCTCTTCCTACTCATTACCCAGCGGCTAACTCGTCAGCTGAAACTGCTGTCCTCTCTCCTAACGCTGCTCTTGCCTTACCGCGGACCCTGGACCACACAGTACAGCTCCCAGCCACACCTCATCGCCCCTCCTCCTCTCTTATGCGCCCAGGGCCAGACGAAGCTCAGAGTACTACTGGACCTTTGCATACAGCTGCAGACGATAACAAACCAATCACACTTTCGGACCTACACAGGGTTACTCAGTCTTTACCATCCAAGTCTGACCTCTCAGCCTTAGGCAAGCACATCATTGCGGAATGAAGGCAGGAAATCTCTCTGTTCCGTTCTGAACTCACCTCGTTAAGTTCCAAAGTGACCACTCTAGACCAAGCCCAGCAATCTACCTCATTGTCTGTTCAGGCTCTACAATCCTCCACCTCTCAGCATTCCTCCCAAATATTTGCGCTACAGCAACATATCGATGACCTCGAGAACAGGAGCAGGCACAATAACATCAGAATCCGTGGCCATCCCGAATCCATCTCAACTAATGAACTCTATCCAGTTCTTACAACCATCTTCAATGATCTGCTTGAAAGAGCCCCATCTGCTCCGATCGAAATTGATAGAGCCCACAGAGCACTTCGTCTTCCAGTGTTGGACCCCAAGAAGCCAAGGGACATCATATGCCGGGTACATTTTTTCCAGATAAAAGATGACATCATGCGCTGTGCCCGCCAAAGACAAAAGATCTTCTACAAGGGTATCCCTATACTGTTGCTTCAGGACCTTTCGAGACACACCTTGGCCCAAAGAGCTGCCTTGAAACCCCTTTTGGCCATCCTGCAAGAACGCAACATCTCCTATCGTTGGGGCTTCCCCTTTGCCCTCTTCATACGCGGGAGAGACAAAACTTTCACTATCCGCTCACCCCCGAAGCTTCAAGCGTTGAACATTCAAAACATCGTTCTTCCCCCTTGGACTTCTCTGGACTCCTAAGTCAGGCACCCATCTCAGGCCGCACAAGGCCCTCGAGGCCTTCCTCCTCGAAGAAACAGACGCTGACGTCATCGCACCGGTTCCTCTACCACCTCCAATCCGTCTTGAGAACTGTGGGTTCCCGTGACTCGGGAGTATTATTTGGATACTGTCTCATGATTCATGCACCCCACTTGGCCGCTGCAGGCTGAAATGTTGGTAAGAGCCATGGTCTATAGTTGTCCTTCCCCCTTACTGCAATAGTCCTGGGGCTCTTTTTCAGAAATAGATTCCCCCTAGCTGTGACACATATGATTGTTTTTCATGTCCATATAGGCCAGCCACTTGTTTTATCTTACAGGTGTGCTGGAGCTCAGGGATCCCCTATGCTTACTTATTCATTGATCCTCCCCCCTTTCCTTTTTTGTCCTTTGCCCTGCCTTTTCCTTCCACCCCCAGTAGGTTACAGTCCCGATATAGGCCCTCTCCTAGGCCCTAGGGACGTTTGACTTTAATACAGTCGCTACTCTAGCTCCAGCCGCAGGCTTTCCTATACCCTTCTGCCTGCTTCCTGGGTGTGTAAGTGTGTGTGCGCTTGCTGTGTGTGAGTACTTCTCCCCCCCTCTTTTTTGCCCCATCACCTCTCTGTCCTATCCCCCACCCCATTTACCTCCGGCATATAAAAAATGGCAGAGCTATCCTTTGCTTCCTTTAATGCTCAGGGCCTTAATATCCCAAGCAAAAGATCCCAGATACTTTATCATTTTCATAAGCAGAGAGTCAAAATCGTCTGCCTTCAGGAGACACACTTTAAGGAAGGGCATGCGCCTACCATACGCAACAAATATTATACCGATCCAAGGGAGTAGCAGTGGCGATTCATAAATCCCTGGCACATCAGGTTCAGGCTTGCTGGACTGACGTCAATGCGCGCTATATTATTTTAATCCTCAATGTGGGGGGACATGTCTTCACAGTTATTATCTACGCCCCTAACCAGGGCCAGGCTAGTTTTTTCACTGGCTTAATAGAGAAACTGATTCCCTTGGTTCAGGGCACGGTCATTCTCTGTGGAGATTTTAATGCCACCCTGGACCCAGGCTTGACAACTCCTCGGGTAAGTCTTCACTATCTTACTCGACTACTAAGTCGATCAAAAAAGCCCATACTCTGCTCCAGCTGTGTGATGTCTGGAGGCTGCAACACCACAGTGACAAGGATTTTAGCTTCTACTCCCATCCCCACAATGTGTATAGTCGTCTGGACTACATCCTGGTATCCCATAGTGCTCTCCCCTGGGTTTCCGCTACGTCAGTGGGTAACATCATCTTATCTGATCATGCTCCTGTCTATTGTTCGATAACGTTGCCTTCCTCCTCGAGGCTTGCCTGGTCATGGTGATTGAAAGAATCCCCTTTTGGGGGATTTTCTGCCTACTGATGTATCCAAACCATTGCACATTTCATGGGGATCATGTGCATAAACCTCCTCCCCGACGGTTCGTGAAAGCCGCAAAGTGTTATAGGGGATCTTGATCAGGCCGGCTCGGGGTTAAAAAAGGGATAAACGGCAAAATTTAAAGTTCGCTTGTCTAATTTTTTTTCCGCATTTAAATTTTCAACATACGTGCTCTACGCCAGACACACTGAAGATTTGCTTTTTTGCGCGATTGAGGTAGGGCGATTAGGGAATCTTCCCTGGCGTCGTATTGCAGATCGGCCGTAGCCGTCTTTATGCAAAAAGTAAAAGAGGGGGGAAGATCTACGCAGTCGAACCCGACTGGCCAAATGGGATATCCCCCAGATTGATCCCCAGGGGCATTTTGGTCCATCCCAGGAGGGATCAGTAAAACCTTTTCCCATGCTTTTATAAGAAATGTATATATGCAACCCCCTTTTCGCCCCTGGGGAAAAGAATTCCACCCCCCCTCCCCAATCCCGCGGACCTTATTTTTTTGAATTGAGTCCCCTTTCCTGCCAAAAAATTTCCTCTTTTATCTTAGTCTTCCATGGGAAAAGCCCTGGTCCCGGGGATTTTCTGAAAAAATTTTGCTTTCCTTTGAAGATTTAAACCCCCTTTTTAAGATCCCTTTTTTTACCCTCCCGATAATCCGTTTCCCACCCAAGAAAGCGCGTTGGGGGGGAAAAAGGGTTTTACCCGGGGAAAATAATATCGCTCTTATCCCTAAGCCTGACAAGGCCCCCCTCTCTTTGGGTAGCTCGGGCCATTTCGTTGCTAAACGTAGACCCAAACTTTTGGCGAACTTGGCAAAAATTTAAAACCTGTGTTACCATCTATCACCTATCAGGGGGGCTTTGTGCCGGGTGGGAAGGGGGGGGGGGGGACAACACCCTGAAACCTTGGACATAGTCCCAGGGTCAAACCGGAAATTCCCCTATTGGTCCTACCCCAATGCCGAAGGCTTTTGATAGAATTTCCTGGCGGCCCTGATTTCCCCCCTTCGGAGTTGGGGATGGGACCATTTTTTTTCAAAATTTTGGGCCCTCTACCATACCCCCACCCAAAAATTTGAAGTTAATAGTACCCTTTCGGGTTTTTGCTTAACCAAGGGGAAGCGGCAGGACCCACTTCTCCTTTTTGTACGTCCGGGTGTGGAGAATCTCCTCCGCGATCCTAATAACCAAGACATAACAGGTTTCAGCATGCAGGGACCGAACAAAGGCTTCCCCTTTGCTGATGACCCCTGGTAAATTAACTAACCAGTCACTCACCCCACCATGTCTACATGCGGGCCCTTGGGCTCTGGTCCAATTTCAAATAAACTTTCCCAATTGAGCATTGTTTGGGGGACTGCCCCCCCTGTCCCACCGCTTAAATTGGTTATTCCTCATGTGGCCCTCTGAGGACTGTCCTCCGGGGATCATCTTTCCCGGGGCCGCCCTGTAAAAATTTTTTCCTTTTTTTTGAGTACTCTCAACAAAATTCACCAAATCCATCCTAGGGCCAGGAATGTTTTTCTGGTTTTTGGGGTTAACTTTTTAAAAAGATGGCAATCTTACCCGTATCTTTACTTGTTGCGCAATCCCCTTTCTTCCCAAACTCTTTCTGCATCGTGCAACGCCTCTTGCCTCATTTTTTTGGGCCCTTCTACCCACCTCAGATTTCTTATTTAGTATTAACCAGACATAAAGCTTTAGGGGGATTGGGGTTACAAGACTGGCGGGAAATATTATTTACTCGGCGTGGCGCGGTTGCGGGTTTTGGGTTCCCATGAAAAAAAAATAGGGACTGTATGCCGAGGCGTCCCTGCCCATTCATCGCTCCCTTTGGGTCGGGACCCCTCCCCTTTAAAAAACCGGTACCATTTCATACACGTCACAATACTCAAACCCTCAGTGCTCACAAAAAAATACCAGTTTTTGGGGACCTCTCATGCCACTCTAGATAATCCTTTTTTCCCCCCGGGGTTTGGGCCCTGCCCCTTTTTTTGGGGCTCTATTTGATCCCCTTAGCCGGGGTCAAGTGATGGGGGGAAGCGGCTTGTCCCACTCGGGGGGGATGCGACTGGATCCGTTTTGCAGGGGCCCTTGGCCTTTCCCAATCATCCAGTTACGCATTTTATCCCTCTGGGGAAACATTCAATGTCAAAGTCCTTCACTCGGTTTTAGCAGATGTGCCTTGAATACTTTCCCCCCACACCTTGTTTCCGGCTTTTTAGGGGAAATCTCCGCTAAAGACCCGCGGATTTCCCCCCTTTGTGAGCCTGGGAGAAAGACAGGTAAAAAATTCTCTCCCCCCCAAAAAGGCCAAAAATGCTTTAGTCTTACCATTTAAAGCCCCCATGGAAAAAAAGGCCAGGAGCGGCTCAAAATCCCCTCCCAGGTACGGTCCCCCCCCTCTCCCTAAATGGGACCACCAGGTCCCCCAACTTGTTGGCATTGCGGGAACCCCTAGGGGAAAATCTCCATTTGGGGGAGGCCCTTCCTGTCAAATTTTTTTTTTTCAATATCCCCATTAGGGAAATTTTTGGGCTTTGCTACCCCAAAAACCCGAGGGACTCTTCATTTTGGGGGGTTTTGGGCCTCCCCTTAAAAAATTCCCTTCTCCGGGATTTGCGCAGGGGGCAAAAGCGGTCATACCCAGGAGTGGAAAATCTTTTAGAACCCCCCCTCTTTTGGGATTTGGTTCTGGAGGGCTCCCCTTTTCCATATGGAGGGCTCTGGCATTCGGGGAACCGGCCCGGCAATGGTCAGGAAAAGGGCCCCCGGCTTTCAATTCAAAGATTCCCCCCCTTTGCTCCTTAAAAAACACAAGCCCTGCAGTGTTGTGGGATCCTGTCCCACCCTACAAGGGGGCCTGACTCTCCCCCCTTACCCCCCTCACTTTTTCCCACCCCCCCCCAAACCCACACCCCTTCCCCCTTTTTTTCTGTTGTGAGTAATGTCTTGAGAGGTGGGGTAAATTTTGGTTTTCTGTCTTGTTCGTCGTCTAACGGGCCCTAGCACCTACGTTGCTTAGCTTTAATTCGGACCCTTTTTAAAACCCTCCCTCATAGAGGCCCTATAAAAGATTACTTATTTTTCTTTTTTAATTTTTAAATTCTATTACAATTGTTAAAAATTTTTGGGTTTTTTTTGTTTTTCATTACATGCTATTATTGTTTTTTTGGTACATGGTCATTTTGCTTGCCCCGTTGAGGAATTGTATATTGCTACATTACTTTTTTTTAATCTTTTTTGCTGTTCCGCTCATAACAACTTACCATGTTATTTGTTTTGCTTTCCCTTTGTAACAAGTCTATTGACCTCAACTATTGTTTTTATTAATTCTACGCCTTGTTTTGATTTCTGTTGCAAAAAACGAGTTGAATTTTAAAAAAAATAAATTTTTAGGGTGGTTTTATTCTAATGGTTTTACCCAAAAAAAAAATTATTATAAAAAAAGGGAATTTTTTTATAATTTTAAAGAAATAACGGAAAAAATTTTTTAGATGATTTTTATTGTATTGTCCAATAAAGAAAAAATCTGTTTTGTGTAATTGTAATGTTTTTAAATTTGCATTTTTTTACCCATTGGTGGAATTGGCCTTTTTTTAGTTTTTTTTTTGGGGAATCGTTTTTTTTTAATTTTCAATTTTAGTATTAAAACCAAACAGTATGCAAAAAGCACAGTTTGTTGTAAAAGGTGTTGAAATCTATACAATCACTATAATCTAAAAGTGCATTGGTGTATCCATCGTCAGTTTAACATATACATTACAAATGCAATTGTATACAAAAATGTTTTTTGTAACTTTAGTTAGGGGTTTTTCTGGATTTGTTTTTAATTATATTAACAGGAACACTGTTTTATACTAATTCAAACTTTAAACTGAGCTCCAATTTTCTTTCGCTCTGCCGTCTCTCCCCCACCCCTGTCAATCTCCACTCTCCCCCTCCCCAACTTTGTGGTGGGTGGGAGTCACGTATCCAATGAAAGGAGGTATTCCTTGCGCCCCATTTTATTTTGATCTGTGTAATGTTGTACAACAGATGTATTTATTGTTTAGTTTGATGATTTTTGAACAGTGTAAGAAAGAGCCATCTAGTTGAACAAGGAGGAGGATATATCTGTTATCGAGAAGTTGTTTCGTGAAATGTTGGGATAATGGTCATTATTAGTTAATCCAATAGGGTCATGGCCCCCCATCTGTTTGCAAGGTACCAGCCCGGTTCCCCAAAAAAAGTTGAAGAATACATCTTGTTTTTGGGGAAATGCTATTTTCTTTCCCCAAAGATCAAAAAAATGTTTCACCTTCTTTTCGTTGCATAGTGTCAATCCAGTCCATTTTTAATGAATAAAGACATTTTTCCATAAACAATTTTAGAGATGGACACGCCAGTTGGACCTACACTGTAAGATGGCTTTCCTTGCAGCTTCTGAGAGGATGTGGAATAAATTTACTTTGTTATGTGTAACTGCAACTCGTTCTCGTTAAGGGACCCAAATATTGCCCCCCGGGGTAAAAGAAAATTTTTTTAACAGTTTGCTGGGTAAAGGTGGTCCCCTCCGCCCAGAAGTTTGGTTTTATGGGGCAATTCCCCTAGACATTTTTGTTAGCTGCTGGGGACACCAATTTAAAACAGGCTTTGCCATGGTTTTATTTTGTGTCCCCTGGCAGGCGTCAGATATGCATTATGAATGATTTTTAGTAGCATCTCCGTGTACCTTGCTGAAGGGAGGAATTGGTAGGCATCTTTTCTGGCCTGTAATATTAGTTCTGGGGCCAGGAGAGGGTCATATTCTGACCATTTTCCCAGTTGACTTTTAGACATTGGGTTACCTAGGATGAACCTGTAAACGGAGGAGAGGGGCGCGCGGCACATTGGATTGATCAATACTCGGTCGAACTGGGGGTCCCATTCCAAATCGGAAAGATGCTTGGTTACTAAAGAAATGTAGCTGTGAGCCTGTATGTAGTTTAAAAATGGAATTTGGAGTCCAAGGAAAACTTCTGTTGGGGCATTAATGGAGTATGGTTTTTTTTTTGTGTTAGGGTCGATTAATTGTCTAATAGATCTTAGCCCTTGTTCATGCCATCTCGCAAATACCCTATGAGGTTTCCCTTGCTGAAAGTCCGGGTTGTTAATTAAAGATAGATGAAAGGAGAAATTGGGAGACATACCTTGTAAGAGCCTGATCTTTTGCCAAGCACGCCAGATCGGCATTATTAGGACATTGCCACGGACGTCCATCGGAATCCGTGTATAGGGCATGTGCAAGAAGTTTACAAGTGAGATATAAGGTAGCTGCAGTTCATCTAATAAGTGGCATGTGATGACTTCTGTGTTTTGGAACCAGTTAGTGATATAACGGCCCAGAACCGCTAAGTTATATTATTTGATATTAGGGAAGTCCAGTCCCCCGTTTACCTTATTCTGTTGTAAGATATTGAAAAGAATGTGGGCCCTTTTTCCACCCCAAATAAACTTTCTGAACGCTGCGTTGATTAGTTTCTCATCCTTGGGTCTGAGATAGATCGGTAACATGTGGAACAAGTAAAGCAGATGGGTATTTCGATCATTTTTAGAAGATTAGCCCTACCTACAAAGGAGAGCGGAATATGGTCCCAAGAGCTCAGCGTTGTGGTGAAGGGCCGAGATGTATGCTGACAGATTGTTTGAGTAGATATGAGGAGGTTGTCGGGGTAACAAGATCCCTAGATATTTATGATTATCCGCCTGCCATTTTATCTGGTAGGCGGAGGACTGGGGGGGGGGCCTTTAAGAGTAGGCCTTCACAATGTTGATGGTATATCCTGGGAGGTTCCCTATTTCTTGGATTTTTGTAGAAGAGAAGATAGGTGGTGTTTTGGGTTTGCGATTAGGAGTAGTAAATCGTCCGCATATTCAGTGAGTTTCATTTCCTGGCCGTCCTTTACAATTCCTAGGAATATTGAGTTATATGGTATAGTAGGGGGTCTAGTGACAAATTAAATAATATAGGAGATAGCGGGAAATCCTGTTTTGTCCCTCTGAATAGATCGATAATTTGGGATGGCTGTCCATTAATAAGGAGGGAGGTCATCGAGTTTAGGTGTAGGATGTCCAGGAAACTCACAAACACCCGGCCAAATCCCCACCTTTTCAGAGTGGTGTTTAAGTATGGCCATGCCACTTTATCAAAAGCTTTTTCGGCGTCAAGACTCAGCAACATTGACACCGGGTGATCTTGATGCTGTGCTGCTGTAATAGCCACCGTCGCCACTCTGATATTGCGAGTGGAATGTCTGTTAGATACAAAACCTGACTGAAAGGGGTGCATTATCTTGGGGAGGAATTGTTGGATTCTATTTGCTGTGATTTTAGTTAATAGTTTATAATCTTGGTTTAGTAGTGAGATGGGCCTGTAGGAAGATACAAGCGAAGGGTCTTTACCGGGTTTCAACAATAGTATAGTTTTAGAATCAAAGAAGGAATCTACTATTTTTGAGTTGATATATATGTCATCAAAAAGATTGGTTAGGTGGGGAGCGATATATTGGGCCAGGAGTTTGTAACATTCTGCCGAATAACCATCAGGACCCGCAATTTTACCGTTTGCTGATGAGGTGATCACCTCGTGCACCTCTTCCTGCGTAATTTCTTTTTCAAGACTAGCTCGCTGTTCCTCAGAGATACCAGGGATGGCTACTGTGTCTAGAAATGCAGACGTCTTTTCTTCATTATAAGGGGTTGTGTTATACAGCGTTTCAAAGTAAGTTACGAATGTTTGCTCAATGGCCCCGGGATCTCTGAGGATCTCCCCTGTTTGTAGACATCTGATGGCCAAGATTGAGGGTCTAATTTTCCATGGCCTGGTCATGCTCGTTAGCAATTTACCTTGCCGGTTTCCCCATCTATAAAACCGGTGTTGCACCTCTCTGATCTGCCATCTAGCGTGGCCCTGAAGGAACATGTCCAGAAGTTCCTGGGCCTCTATGAAATTTTGTTTATTTAAGTCTGAGGGGGTGGTTGTATATCTATATTGTGCTGCCCGTAAGTTAATGTGGAGTTCTTTAAATCTGGTGTTTTGGGTCTTTCGTTGCCTGCTCGTGTAGTTAATGATGTGACCTCGCATCACTGCCTTCGCAGTCAACCACAGCAGCGAGGAAGTCTTCAATATGTACTTGGTTGTCGATAGAAATTGCTCCCAGTGTACTGTTAGATAGTTTTTGAAATCATCTGATTTGTAAAGGTATTTTGGGAATGACCAAGTTCGGGATCTATATGCTGATATACCGCTCTTCAGTAACAATTGGGTTGGGGCATGATCCAAAATTGCAATTGGTACTATGTCAGCTACAATGACCTCCAAGCAAATTTTGCTCAGGATCAAGGTGAAATCAATTTTGTGAGAATTAAATTTATGGCCCTTTTGGAAAATAAAATGTATACCCTATTTTTTTGTTTAGGGGTTCCCTGCATAGACCTCCAGGCCATCCATGAGGTTATTAATTGCGGGGTGTAATGTTGGGACTCCTTTTTGGGGCTTGTGTTTTCCCAATGATAAAATAATAAATAATAATCTTTTTTTTAAAATTAGCGCCAAAAATTTTCCCCGGGGACTTTTACAATATAGAGGGAAAGCACAGCAAACCAGACATTAATTTTAAAAAAAAACTAGTACAAAACAACACACGTGGAGGGCCCGCTTGCAAGGCTTACAATTATTAGGGGGTAAAAGGGGGAAAAAAAGGGTTACAATGCTTGGTTTACAATGGGGCCCCCAGTTACATAAAATGGGGTATAACATAAAAAGCAGATGAACCTGCCTCCCAACCATAAAACAAAATTACAGATAATGCCTGTGGGGTCCAAATTTTAGGAAGTGTGAATGTGGACAAAATTTGGGGTTAAACTTTTGGGGATCTTTGATGGGGTTGTCAAGAAGAGGGGTTTTCAAGGCCCCCTTAAAACGTGGGGGTTGTGAGTTCCTGATCACAGGGGGAAATTTTTCCAGAAACGGGTGCAATACGTGCAAATCTTGAAGGGCATGAGGGGTTCGATGAGTGGGTGGTAATCTTAGATCAGTAGCAAGGGGGAGAGACCGGGTAGGGGGGTAGACAGGATGGGGGAGGGATGTGGGGGGGTTCAGCGCTGGGGAAGCTTTATGGGGAGAGTGATTAGTTTTTTTTATGTTGATTTGAATGAAGGGGGGCCCTCATATAGCCTGGAAAGAAAGCGACCTGGCTGCGCTTCGGGGACGAGGAAGGGGAAGTTTACAAGAGGAAGACCAACAGTAGGGAGTTACAGTAGTCAAGAGGAAAAAGAATAAAGAAACAATGGATTTTGGGCTGTTTCCAATGAAAAAAGGGACGGATTCTGAGATTTTTTGGGGTGCGGGTGACAGACGGGAAGGAAAAAAAAAAAAAAAAAAAAAAAAAAAAAAAAAAAAAAAAAAAAAAAGGGGGATATATGCGAGTGAAGGGACAGATCCGAGTCTAGTAAAACCCCCAACGGGGCCGCGCCTAGAGTTTAGGGTGTTGCCACACCCACAGAGGATAGCGGGGTGGGGGTGTTATAACGGTTGGATGACTAGAAGTTCAGTTTTTGTGAGGTTTAGTTTTTAAATACAGGGGGACAATCAAACACGGGAAAAACATCACTTGTTTTGAGCAGGGGAGGAGTGATTTCTCGGGGGGAGGGTTTAGTTGAGTGTCATCAGGTTGGTGGGACTGGGGAAATCGAAACTGCTGATGGTTTGTCCCAAAGGGGGGTGTAGATTGAAAAGAGGAGAGGACCCAAAACATCCCCATGGAACCCCAACACAAGGGAAGAGGAGAGGAGGTAGAACCGAAAAATGAACACTGAGGAGCATCAAAAGGAGGATGAGAAACCCCAAAAAGAGCGTAGCATGGAGGCCAATGGAACTGAGCATTTAGGAGGAGGGGGAAAAACTGCAAAAACCCGCAGAGAACCAGAGAAGCAAAAATGAGTAGTTCCCTAAAAATTTAGCATGTGGATCATTTGAAACTTTTTTCTGAGCAGTTTTTTTGGTGGGGTTAGGGTGCGGAAACCTGATTTTCAGGAGTCAAAAAGAAGTTAGTAAGAGATAGCGGGTTGGCGAAATAGACCAAGCGTTCCAGGAGCTAAGAATAAAGGGAAGGGTTTAAAAGAAAAATGGTCGGTATTATAGCGCAGAGGGGCCAGAAGGGCTTTTTGTAAAGGGGTTTTTAAAACGTGTTTTTAAAAGATGGGGGCAGGGCAACGTTGACGTCTCCTGTTATCAGTAAGTTCGTGTGATCACTTTGTGATAACAAAGTTAGCAGGTTTGTGAAGAATGTCTGCAAAGAATTTAGAATAGTGTATATTTTATTAGCTATGGACACACGTAAATAAATGTATCTTCCCTCCTCGGCTATAAGGGTTGTT